>PVIU01026407.1:0-22055 GCA_004026605.1 Ondatra zibethicus | reverse complement strand
GTGAGGACCTGTGAGGTGATGGTGATGGTGAGGACCTGTGAGGTGACGGTAAGGACCTGTGAGGTGACAGTGAGGACCTGTGAGGTGACGGTGATGGTGAGGACCTGTGAGGTGACAGTGGGACCTGTGAGGTGACAGTGAGGACCTGTGAGGTGACAGTGAGGATCTGTGAGGTGACGGTGAGGGTCTGTGAGGTGACGGTGAGGGTCTGTGAGGTGAGAGTGAGGACCTGTGAGGTGATGGTGAGGACCTGTGAGGTGACGGTGAGGACCTGTGAGGTGGCAGTGGAGGACTTGTGGTGACAGTATCTACCTTTTTCTTATTTATTGACCCTAACCAGATCATTTACAGGCCTGACTGTTCACAACTGGATACAAGGACCCTCCCAGTAACACTTTCACCCAACTGATGTGTTTCTGGGCTTCCTGCTCTGACTTCAGCTTCTTTTGCTAGATCCTCTTCCCTTATTAAGGCTCTGGGGCCCTTCTTGTGCTATCTTCCTTCTAGCCCCACCCACTAGAACATTTCCAGGAAACAAGAATGGTTCCTGTGCCCTCTGCCCACCTTGCCACTTCTCTGTGCCAAAGACCCAATATCCACATGCAAACCTGTGCTGCTCTGAATGAGAATCGTCCCCATAGGCTCATATATGTGAATGCTTAGTCACCAGTAAGTGGCACTATTTGAAAAGGATGAGGAGGGATAGCTTTATTGGAGGAGGTGTGTCACTGAGGGTGGATTTGAAGATCCAAAAGACCCACACCAGGTCCAGTGCCTCCTTCTGCATATGGACCAGGATGTAACTCTCAGCCGCTGCTCCGGGTCCACCTCATCCCTGCCATGATGATAATGGATTAACCCTTCTGAAACTGAAAGCAGGGTCCCAATTAAATGCTTTCTTAGAGTTGCCTTGATCATGGTGTCTCTTCACAGCAATAGAACAGTGACTTAGACAAAACCTGTAAGGATTCCACATGAGAGGGAACTTGGTGGCAGGTAAGAGCCCACAGCGGGTGAGGGACAGACAAATACACCATACAGACAGAACTTAGTTTAAAAGTTTATTGAGAGAAGGAGAAAGGGGAGGGAAGAGACTGGCCTCTGGGGACAGGAGTGGTGGAAGAGAAGAGAGAGACAGAGTCAGAGAAAGAGAGAGAGATATAGAGAAAGAAAAGGGGAGAGAGAGACAGAGAGAGAGAGAAAGTCGGCAGAGTTTTGCTTTCTAAAGAGACAGGATACTGCCTGGCTTGTGTGCAGGCATAACACAGGGCATGATGCACTCTGTCAGGTCCTCAATGGGCGGGGTCAGGTTTGTCTGGATATTAACAACCTGTACCAACACATCCATTTTGTACCCTCAGAAGCAGCAGAAGCAACTCACGATGCCCACACTAACCCTGAATCCTTCTGAAGTCTTTTCCTCTCCTTCTGTATTAACATCCCAGGACACGGCATCCCCAGGAACCTCATCTGCTCTGTATTATCATCCCAGGACACAGCATCCCCAGGAACCTCATCTGCTCTGTATTATCATCCAGGTCACAGCATCCCCAGGAATCTCATCTCTTTTGTATTATCATCCCAGGACACAGCATCCCCAGGAACCTCATCTGCTCTGTATTATCACTCAGGACATGGCATCCCCAGGAATCTCATCTCTTCTGTCTTATCATCCAGGTCACGGCATCCCCAGGAACCTCATGTTACAGATCTGAAAAGTACCCCTTGTCTTGATGCAAAGTCAGCTTTTACTACAAAGGGAATAAGAGAGCTCTTGAGCCAAATACGAGTGACCATGACTTGGGAACACAGGATCAGGCTGCCTGGAATAACATGTTACAATAGATGCCTTGAAGCCTTGAAGGCCACCGAGGATGGACCGCTCTCCCCAGTGGAATTTTCCTTTAGCCTTGTGTGGAGACATGATCTGTTCCAAAGACAAGAACATTTCATATTATTGTCTCCTTCCTTAGGAGTTCATCCAACTGGACCTGTCAATCACCTGACCAAGAGACCGCCCCTCAGGAAGGCTGATTCCCCTGAAGCCAAGCTTAGATAGAAGGAGTTATTCCTTTAATGAGATAATGTTCTTTTCCTTCCCAGAAACCCTCAGTGCAGTTGTTCCTGGAGCTGCAGCCACTCAACTCTATTCAATTCGTCCTTTTTCTTCTCTTCTATCCCTTTCTCTCAGATACTGGCCAGAGTCTAAACATGTTTTCTCTGGAACTTTGGGTGTTCTCACCTTCTCTCTGAAGCTACAACTCCCCTTTGCCATGTCATTGTTTGCTGACCTCCATTACTGAACATTCTGGCATAATTCAAAAGACGGACTCTCCCCACCACGCTCTACTGCCCCTCCCCACCCCGCCCTCCAGATCCCTCCTCCCAGCAGCTGTTCAGATTCGCAGCTCGCCTGCCCTGTTATTTTCTCTCAAACAAAACTGTCCTCGAGTTTCTGATTTAAAACTCTTTTAGTAACAAGGTTGAAGAGCCCAGAAAAAGAACCCCAATTTCTCAGGGAAACACGATGCCCAGTGTAGGGTTCTTCAAAGTTTCTGGTACCAGTGGGCCCCTGCAGAAGTTCCATGGGCTTTTACTAGTCACTGAACAAAAGAAAAGTCATAAATCGATTATTTAACAACTACATTGGTAGGGACCACACAGCAAAGCAGAAAATCTCTGCTGTGGCTGTGAGGTTTCAGACGCTCTCTGATGACATGCATAACTTTTGGGTTTGTGGAAGGCTCTGCTAAGAACACCTTTCAAAGGTTTTACCTCAAAGTAAAAAAGGTATTGGGTCAAACACAGGGATGCGCAAAGACAGCCCAAGACGATTAGCCTCTGGATCAGCAACATCCTCACTCCCTGCTACTACGTAGTTTAATCGGTCATTCGGCACTGTGGAGTTTCCAGGACAGGGGAGGGTCTTTTGGTTTAATTCCCTGGTAATTCCAGTTTATGCTCAACGCCTTCTTTCTGCTCAAGCACACATGCCGCCCAGTGCTTGATTCTCTCACCTCTTCCCACAAAATGTGCTTGCAATACATCTGCTCCTCCCTGGCCTGGCCAGCCTCTCCATTCAGCACCCTCCCCACTCTCCACCTCCCACCCACTGACTCCTGCTCTGCTCACACCATTTTAAAATCAATCCGGAACTTCACCACTGGAGCCTCCATTGTTTCCCAGCCTTTGGATATGCTCCAAAAGTCCGAAATCTGCTTGTCCCGAGAAGTCAGTAAGGAAGATAAAAGCTGCTCCTGATTGCCCTGTTCATTAGAACAGACAAAAGCCCTATAGCTTTGAATGTGCATGGGGGCCCTGGACTAGGGACTGTGACAGGCCCCATGGGGCTTTCCTGGGAGTTCTCAAAGCCTCAACGCTCTCCTCTGTATTTCTTCCCTCTCGAACTCTCTGCTCTTTCACCATGACCATAGTTTCAGTTTCTGGGTGGGTTGTTTGTTTTTTTTTTCTAACCCACGTTGTTCAAATGGTTCAGAAAAGCAGCATCAAATTTTCCAGGTGGAGTCAAGATAAGACTCCAGGGCTTCTCAAATGCTAGAAAAAAATCCTCAGAAAAGGAGGCACTGTCACCCGGTGACGCTCACCTTGTGTTAGCAGCTGGCAGGAGAAAGGTCATGGTGCTGCTGGATGCTGGAAAGGCCTGTCTCCATGTGAGCCTCTCTCTAATACACATGCCACCATGCCACCCAAGCTCCTCCCATGAGCCTCTCTCTAATACGTATGCCACCCAGTTCCTCCCATGAGCCTCTCTCTAACACGGCATGCCACCCAATTCCTCTCTCCACATGCCCCTCCTGAGAAAACATGTGAGTTCCTCCTTGCTGCACAGGGCCACCACAGGCTCTACATGCTTTGCAGAGCATAGGGAACAGAAAGGTCAGGGACCCACAGGGTGAGCGCTGCGGAAAGCTGGGGAGTCAGACAGCCCTGGCCAGCCTGTGCATGCACCAGCCACTCTTTCCTTCGCATCCGTAACCTTTCCAAATGGGCATTTGTTTGAAATCCATCTTTTTTGATGGGTTTAAATCAACACAACACACAAAAGCCATTAGGACTAAAATCCGTCATGCTCGCTGAAGCCGCTGCTTTAGTTCCTGCCTGAAGAAACAGAAGTCGGTGGAGGCTTGGCAGGAAAGACATGCCAATGTTTACCAACAAGATCCAAAAAGAATCTGATTTCTCAGAGACTAGAGAAATGCAAACTAAAATCAAAAAGAGAAACCAAAATAAAATTGACAACATCTAGTACTAAAGAGTATGGAGACAGAATTATACGTTTGGGGTTGACAAGCAAACTGTTATAGACAACAGGAAAGAAAGCTGGCAGTATCTGTGAGATGCATGTACCTTAATTGTGGCTGTGTGTATGTGTGTGGTATGAGTGTGTATGTGTTTACATGGGTGTGGATGCATGTGTATAGGCACAGGTGTACCTGCACATGTATGAACATGCATATGGAGAACTGAAGTTGACATGTCTTCGTTGACCTCTCTCTACTGTGTATTATTGAGCCAGGGTCTCTTACAGAACCCATAGTTCATCAATCCTAGCTAGTCTAACTAGCCAGCTTGCCCTGGGGATTCTCTGTCTCCACTTTCTGAGTGTTGAAATGAAAAGCAAGCCCATCACACCTGCCCAGCTTTTATATGGGCTCTAGGATTCAAACACTGGTCCCCACGCTTCTGCAGTAAGCACTTCATCAAATGAGTTCAGTTCTAGACAGTTTTACTTTTGAAAGACTGTCCTATAAATAAAATCAATGCACAGGGTTGCATGTTCAAATGTAATAAAGGCTAAACGGTGGCATATCCCTATGAGAAAGTAGTCATGAGGAACACTATACACCAGGCTGCCAACACTGATGATCCTAAACCAAGTGTTACTAGAGATGGCACAGTAAGGTTGTGATATAATTTATTTGTTCACTAAATATGAGAAAGGGAAATATGTTTGTGTGTGTGTGTGTATATATATATATATGGAGAGAGAGAGAGAGAGAGAGGAGCTGATGTTAGTTCATGCTGGTCTGGAATCACTATAAAAAGAGGCTGTCCTCTAATGTGTATGATGATATGCTCAACAGGAGCTAATTTATGTAAATATGCTGTTAAAATATACAGATCCTTAGAGTTTCTGGTGGCCTCAACATCTAGAGACACTGTTTTTATTGATTTCCAGCTATGACGGAAGGCTGACAGACAGAGCCTTAGGTCTCAGTGTGGGAAGGTAAGAAAAAAGACTGCTCTCATGTCCCCATATCCCATACTGCCCCTCTGAACACATAGCCTGCCCCCAGCTGGTGTGTTGTTCTGCATGTCAGTCCTCTCTCCTTGCTGACTCTGAACATCTCATCTGGAGAGGAAACTCAAGACAGAGAGTGCAACACCAAGTGTGGAGGCGGGGACAGGGATACCACCTTCCCTGCTGCTTGTCTTTGTCTAGTACCCCTGAGGACATGCAGGGGATCCTCTCTGGTCCTTGGGGATTTGCACAAGCCTTGAGTTAGTAATCTCCCAGCAGGAAGTGCAGTCAACGGTGACCATGAAAGGGTGGAAAGTTCAGTCTCAGCTGAGAGAGTAGCCAGTCCAGCAGGATTGAAGGTGCTAGACAGTTTCCTGTGACTCACTGGGAAGCTGGACAACTAACGGGCATATCCCCAAAGAACGCTTTATCCTACTAAGAGACACTTGCTCAACCATGTCCATTGCTGCTTTATTCATAATATCCAGAAACTGCAAACAATCTAGATGTCCCACAACAGAAGACTAGATAAAGAAAATGTGGTAGTTTACACAATGGAGTATTACTCAACCATTAAACAAAACCATGAAATTCACAGGTAAATAGATAGGATTGAAAAAATCATCCTGAATAAGCTATCTCAAATCCAGAAAGACAAATATGGTATATATTCGCTTACATGTGGGTATTAGTTGTCAAGTCAATGACAACCAAGCTACGATCCATAGAACCACAGAGGTTCAGTTTAGTAAAAGGGACAGAGGGCGGGGGGGGGGGACAACAGACAGATAGATGTCCCTAGGAAAAGGAAGATTGAAGAAGACACAGATTGTCAACCTCTGGCCTCCACAGGTGCACACATATGCCCATGTGTGCATGTGCATGCGCGCGCACACGCGCTTGCATGCACACACACACACACACACACAGAGCACTTTGAAGACACTGGCGTGCTCTGAGGATACAGCAATGATAATGAACTCCCCCTGCTTCCACTAGGACTTGAACCTGAGAGTACAGATTCTTCCGGCTGGAACAGCATACAGCTAAATTCCCGTCCCCCAACCTTGCACGCTGTCCTGTCTGGCCCAGGTTAGAAGGACTCATACTAACAGCCAGCATCTAGAAAGCATCTGCCAACTAGATCTTACAACTAGATTTTATCATGTGGTCTTTGCTAGCACGTAAGAGGTATGCTTCAAATCCAGGTGCTGAGACATTAGTGGTTCACCCACAGTCAGAAATAAGAAACTAGGGAACTAAAATTCAGAGACTAGGATGTAACTATGGCACCACAGTGCTTCTTTAAAAGGGACCCCTCCCCCCATGTCACAGCTTATGCTGAGAACAAGGGCCACGATGTGTCCCTGGGAACCATCTGGACTGGGGTGGGATGAATCTGTACCTAACCAGATGTAAGGGAGCAGCCACAAGAGCAGACAGAATAGCAAAAGTCTTCAAGAGAGAGATGTAAGGAGCATCTGTGGTCTGTGGAATCCAGCCCTGGATAGTAACTATTGGAGTCTGCCGGGACATGGAACCATCCTGGGAGCAGAGGGTAGGCCTGCAAGGCTCACAAAGAACCTGCAGGCATAGTGGCTTTGCTGACTGGGGGAAGCAAAATAGAAGGAGCCTCTCAGGAGAGCTCTGTCCCTGCCAGTCTGGTTTTCACTACTTCCTCTGTTGTAAAACACTCACCCTTATTGCTTCGAGGCTAGTTAGCACTGTCCCCACACCACCCCAAAACCTGGCAACCTGGCTTTACAACTGCAACGTGAAAACCGTGAGCAGCCCCATTCCGGCCGTCCTGAGCAGCAAAGACGCGGAAGTCAGGCCCAAACAGGACAGCCTAGCCCCTGATTCGGAGCGTGTGAGCTTCTTGACTGGTGTTTCCTAATCTGTTATACCACAGAGCTTCGGCAAAGTGAGAAGAAGTACAGGGCAGTAGATTTTGTCTTCTCTGTCCGAACAACTCAATTCTCAATTTGGGGCAATGGTATCACTACCTGTAAGTGTACCACACCTGGCTTCAACTTTGTGTTCTGCTTGTTTTGGGGGACAGGTTTTCCCTACGTATCCCTGGCTGCCCTGGATCTTCCCACCACGTAGACCTGGCTGACATTGAACTTGGGTCCACCTGTCTCTGCCTTCCAAGTGCTGGGATTAAAGGCGTGCACCACCGCCACTGGCAACTTTGTATATTCTGACTAGATGCCTGTAATTATGATTACACATGGTCCTATCTGACCAATTGATCAAATAAAACCTTGCTATTGCTGTTAGCGTCAGCAGCAACAAGAATTCCAGTCATGGTGTATTTGGCATCACAAGGCAACTGCCATAAAGAGATGGCCAAATATGGCTGAGAGATGCTGCCATTATTAGACCATTTCTCTGATTCTTCAGAAGTTTTTGATGAGTTCAGGTACACACCTGAACTCCCAGTACTCAGCAGGCAAGGGGCTCCATTGAGCCTGCAAGTTTGAATGAAACTAGCCCGGGCAACACAGTAAAACTCTAGTGAGAGAAAGATATTTGATTTTAAATTTTTTTTTTTTACAGCAAATTTCCTCTTTACTGATGAACGCTGAAGGCATCTGCTGGAGACGGATGGCCAGGCGAATTCAGGGCAGCTCCCACTTCCATTGCACGTTGCACCAGATCGGAAGAGCAAACAAACCCCAACTCCTGGTCAAGAAAATTGGTCTTTCTCCGACTGGCTGATTTTAAATTATTAAACGACCAATGAACTGTTGTCAGATAATAGTAAAGAAAAATGCAAATAACTCAACAAGCTTTCATCGAATTATTAGACCAAATGGGCTCTGAGCTAAATATCAGGTTTTTCAAAATGAGTAAGACAAATGACTGGAACATAACAGTATACAAGCAGTAACTAAACACGTGATGGGGGCATCCTGTTACTTGGGATGGGGGGGGGACGCACTAAGGAGAAGGGGACGTGGGGGTACCAGAAGGCACAGCTGGGCAGAGTTTTAGGTGGAAATTTCCGCAGACCCAAGAGGAGCAGGATTGGGAGTGAGAGCTGTGCCGCCCTGCAGGAAAGTCACACAGCATGGGTGCAGCAAGAGCAAGGAGCTTAGCAGCACCAGAGGACAGGGTGGCTTCGGGAAAATACAATTACGCAGCAGCAGAAAAGGTGCCGACGAAGAGGTGACTCCACTGCACAGGTTAAATGTCGAGAGCTGGTACCCCGAGAGCATGGAGGGGCAGAAAAGTCCGCAGACTGAAAGCACAGGCTGCTTTCTCAATTGTAGTCACTCGGCTTGCTTCAACAACACTGAGATTAGACTCCAGGACCCAGCTTCAGACATTTTAGAAGGTGAAAGGACTAAGAAGACAAACCAAGCAATGGCGTCGACTAAAACATCCCGGGGGAGATGCACACAGGTTTCTGCAAGCCTCCTTAACTCTAGGCGGAAGTAAAAGCCTCTGCTATGCCTCATGGGTAAATATCTCCAGACCAAAGAGCATTGTCTGTGAAACTGTTAAGACTGACTAATTTAGAGTCATTCCAAGCTGAAGTAGTTCTTTCTGGTCGATAGTTTAAATGAAGGGACACGGGAGGTTCATGGAAGCTCTAAGGTACCTGGGTACCCAGCGGAAACTGGGATCTGCTTAGGGTTCAGTTAAACCATAGAGCACAAAGACCCTTTCCCTGCACCTGCATCCCCAGTAAACAGCTTCCTCTTCCGCACCTACCTCCTCAGAAGACATTTTTGTTTGTTTGTTTGTTTTTGTTTTTTGAGTCTTTCTATGTACCTCTGTCCAGGAACTTGATAATGTAGACTAGGGTGATCTCGAGTTCACAGAGATCCTCTGGCCTCTGTCTTCAGCGTGCTGGGATTAAAGGCGTGTGCCATCTTACCAGACAACATTTCTAACCCTAACTCATTCTCACTAGAGTTTCAGGTAAATATACATGTAGCTGATTCCATGTTTTTCTGTCCACCCCAGATACCTCTCCTTAATGCTCACACACCCATCTCCCTCAGGACTGTTCCACCTGGTATCCCACAAGCATCTCAAAAAACAAACAAACAAACAAACAAACAAAAACAAAAAAACACCAGGGTTTAAAACATTTGGGGGGTTGGGAATAGGAGTGGGGATGACTCCTAGCTCAGTGGTCCAGTGCTTGCCATGGAGACTTGAATTTGACTCTCAGAACTGCCAAAAACTATGAAACATGATTACTTCACAGCTTTAGGTCACTTAATTCTTACTTTAGAGGCTCTTGTGGTCATAAAAGGCCATCTTCCCACTCAGTGACCCAAACCAGATATCCAGCACTTTCTCAAGTTGGTCTTATTCCCATATCCAAACCCTATGGATTTATTTCTCCCCTTGACTTTCCTCTCTGCTTCGGTTCCTGATCCTCATCACTTCTTGTTGCTTGGCGGCAGGTGCTCCCTGTCCTCTCCCTCTGCCTCCCGTGTTTCCTACACTGGCTACTCCAGCCCTCCTGGTGGGTGTGGGAGATGCTGAAGCAGACATTCTGGCAGTTCCTGGAAGACAGCAAGACCCACTCACATTCCCTACTGTTGTCCCTCAAACTCGATGGCCTAAAACAATACAAAACCACCCCTTCACTGTTCTCTGGGTCGAATGTCCAAAAGGAATCTTCCTGGACCAAAATGAAGCTCTGCTTTTGGAGCTTTGGGAGAAAATGTCTTCCTGCTTCTTACAGCACCTAGGAGCTGCCCATCCTTGTGGCTGGTGACACCCTCCATCTTCAGTGTGCAGCCCAGGTGTTTCCCACCCTGAGCCACTGTGACTCACTTTCTGCTCTCCTCTTCCACCCTCGGGACCCTTTGACTGCACTGCATAATCCACCCAGATGATACAGAATAATCTATTTTAAGGTGATCTGCTAGCAACTGTCAGTCCATCCGCAATCTTAATTCTATGTCCAATTACCTCATGACGTAACATAGTCACAGGCTCAAAGGATTAGGGCAGAGACATCTTTGAGGCAGTATGAGGTGGGAGTGTTTGTCTGCTGTCTACCACATCCAGCAATTTCTTGGTATATGTTCTCAATAAATGAAAAGATATGCCCACAAGGAACTCGTACAAGAGCGTGCAAAGCAGCACTGTTCACAACAGCCAAAAGAGGAAACAAGCCAAATACTCATCTACTGATGATTAAAAAAAATGTAGTATTCATAGTTGGTGGAATATTCTATAGCTATAAAAAAAGGTGACATACTGATGCATTCCCCAACATGGATGAACTTCAACAATATGAAGCCATGTAAAGAAGCCAACAACAAAAGACCATATATTGTTCTATTTCTGTATGTCTAGAATCAGAAATTTCCTAAAGATAAAAAGTAAATTAGTAATTGACTAGGGCTGGGAAAAAAGGAAAAAATGGAGATATTAATGAGCTGGGACTTTTTTTGGAGCAATAAATGCATTCAAAAATGGATTGTGGTAGCAGATTTTTCTGGAATATGACTGTTAAAGCACTGAATTGTACACTCTAAAGGGGTGAACCATGTTGTGCATGAGTATATCAATAAGGCTTTTTTTAAAAAAAGTTTTTATTGTTTCTATTGAGCTATATATTTTTCTCTGTTCCCCTCCCTTCCTCTCCCCTCCCCGTCGACCCTCTCCCATGGTCCCCATGCTCCTGATTTACTCAAGAGATCTTGTCTTTTTCTACTTCCCATGTAGATTAGACCCATGTATGTCTCTCTTAGGGTTCTCATTGTTGTCTAGGTTCTCTGGAATTGTAATTTGTAGGCTGGTTTTCTTTTCTTTATGTCTAAAAGTCACTTATGAGTGAGTACATATGATATTTGTCTTTCTGGGTCTGGGTAACCACTCAATATGATGTTTTCTAGATTCATCCATTTGCCTGCAAATTTCAAGATGTCATTTTTTTCTGCTATGTAATACTCCATTGTATAAATTGTGTAAAAACCACATTTTCCTTATCCATTCTTCGGTCAAGGGGCATTTAGGTTGTTCCCAGGTTCTGGCTAGGACAAACATGCTGCTATGAACAAAGTTGAGCACACATCCTTGTGGTACAACTGAGCATCCTTTGGGTATATACCCAAAAGTGGTATTGCTGGGTCTTTAGGTAGATTGTTTCCTAATTTTCTGAGAAATTGCCAAAATGATATCCAAAGGGTACCAGTTTGTATTCCCACCAGCAATGCAGAAGTGTTCCCTTTACCACACATCCTCTCTAGCATAAGTTGTCATCAGTGTTTTTGATCTTGGCTATTCTTACAGGTATAAGATGGAATCTCAGAGTTGTTTTGATTTGCATTTTTCTGATGGCTAAGGATGTTGAGCATTTCCTTAAGTGTCTTTCATTTTAGATTTGTCTGTTGAGAGTTCTCTGTTTAGGGCTGTTCCTCATTTTTTTATTGGATTATTTGTTCTTTAGATGACCAATTTCTTGAGTTCTTTGTATATTTTGGAGATTAGCCCTCTGTCCAATGTGGAGTTGGTGAAGATTTTTTCCCATTCTGTAGGCTGCCGTTTTGTCTGTGCTACTGGGGTTATATTTAGGAAGTGGTCTCCTGTGCCAATGTGTTCAAGTGTACTTTCTACTTTCTCTTCTGTGAGGTTCAGTGTGGTTTTATGTTGAGGTCTTTGATCTATTTGGAATTGAGTTTTGTGCATGGTGATAGATGTGGATCTATTTTCATTCTTCTACATGTTGATATCCAGTTATGCCAGCAATACTTGTTGATTATTCTTTCTTTTTTCCATTTTATATTTTTTTGCTTCTTTGTCAAAAATCAGGTGTTTGTAGGTGTGTGGATTGATATCTGGGTCTTCGGTTCAGTTTCATTGGTCCTCCTGTCTGTTTTTATGCCAATGCCAGACTGTTTTCAGTACTGTAGCTCTGTAGTTTGAAGTCAGGGATTATGATGCTTCCAGAAGTTCCTTTATTGTACAGGATTGTATTGGCTATCCTGGGTTTTTTTCTTTTCCATATGAAGTTGAGTACCGTTCTTTCAAAGTCTGTGAAGAATTTTGCTGGGATTTTGATGGGCATTGCATTGAATCTGTAGATTGATTTTGGTAAGATTGCCATTTTTACTATGTTAATTCTACCTTCCCAAGAACATGGGAGATCTTTCCGGTTTCTGGTCTCTTCAATATCTTTCTTCAAAGATTTAAAGTTCTTTTCATACAGGTCTTCCACTTGTTTAGTTAATCTTACTCCGAGATATTTTATGCTATTTGTGGCTATTGTGAAGGGTGATGTTCCTCTGATTTCTTTCTCAGCTCATTTATCATCTATGTAAAGGAAGGCTACTGATTTTTTTTCAGTTAATATTGTATCCTGTCACATTACTAAAGGTGTTTATGAGTTGTAGAAATTCCTTGGTAGAATTTTTGGGGTTGCTTATGTAAACTATCATATCATCAGCAAATAATGAGAGTTTGACTTCTTCTTTTCTGATTTGTATCCCCTTGATCTCCTTTTGTTGTCATTCAATAAGGCTTTTTTTTTAATAAGTCCATCAGGAGATTTCACATCCTGATGTGTGAGATATAGAAATGAGGGAAGCCTCAATGCTTATTCAATCACAGCTCTCCTAAAGGTTGTTTTTAAGAGACTAGCAAGGACTGAAATGTTCTAAATAAGCCAGAATATGAAGACAGCTGGCACAGCCATGTGTCTGGTCTCTCAGACACTAGTCAATTTCATGCTCCAGAGGAAGCGGACATTGTCCCCTTCTGGGATGTGCCTGTTGCTTCCCAGGAAGCCATGAACTCAGCAACAATTAAACATACCGAGTGCTTTGATTTGAAAACATACGCTCCCTATCTCTCTCTCAAATCAAACCCCTCCCCGCCACCAATGGACCTTTCTCCTCCCTCCCTCTTCTTCCCTCTCTCTATGTGAGTGAAAAAGCCCTAGACATTTCCCCTAGACACAGGACCAGGGCATTCTCTCCATGTCTTTCACAGTTCAGCAAACAACTTATTCATTTTGCTAAAAGCAAGCTTGCTGTAAGCCACCAATAACCAATCCGAAGCACACGTACAGCCTCGGGCCTAACATAGCCAATTCTCTTATTTAAAGGCTTACTAAAAATATTTTTCATAAAATAACTTTTAAAATTCTAAATCCACTGATCAACAACTATAAAATTAAAGCAAGAGTCTAGGATGTGGCTCAGTGACAGGGTCTTTGCCTAACATGGATAAGAGCCAGGCCTCAAACTCCAGCACTGCACAAACACACACATACGAGAAAGAGTAGGAGGGAGGGAGAGAATTAAAGCAAACCAACAGTCTTATATGTGGTGATATTTTGTTTGTGCTCTAACAAATAAAGCTTACCTGAAGATAAGAGGGCAGAGCTAGCCACTAGTTAGTCATAAAGGCTAGGCAGTGGTGGCACAAACCTATAATCCCAGCACTTTGGAGGTGGAGGCAGGAAGATCAGGAGTTCAAGGCTATACTAGGTTACGTGAGATTTAACCAGTCTAAAAGAGCTCACACCTTTAATCCCAGCACTGGGGAGGTGGAGACAGGGAGTAATATGGTTGGGCGGAGAGAGGAGTATAGGTGAGAGGAGACAGGAGCTCAGCCCCTTTGGTCTGAGGATTCAGTAGAGGTAGGAACTCCAGTGGCTGGCCGTTCTGCTTCTCTGATCTTTCAGCTTTCACCCCCTAATTCCTGACTCCAGGTATTTATTACTAAGACCAATTAGAATTTGTACTATACTTATATTCCACAAGGAACAAGGATTTACCAGGAAGAAGATTCTAACTAACTGTTTCCATTTTCAAATATTCAGACAAGAGAAAATAGAAACAGGCTGCATCAAAGATGTAGTTGCATATTTATTTATTTGTGTGGGGGGGTGCATGCACATGAGTGTGCAGGTGGCACACCCATTGTCACCCCTGCAGAGCCCACAGCAGGGCACAAGGTGTATCACTGTATCACTCCATCTTAACTGTCTTGAGGCAGAGTCAGCCAAGGTTCACATCTGGCTAACCAAAGAGCTCTTGGGACCCATCTGTCTTGGCTCCCGATACTCGGATTGTAAGCATATCCACAGCCATGCCTGGATTTCTAGATGGATGCTGGGGATTCAAACTTAGGTCCTCGTGTGTGCAATGCAAGTGTTCCTACCTACTGAGCATCTCCCCAGGCCCAAAGATACTTTTTAATAATAATTTTTAAAATTACATCATTTCCCCTTTCACTTTCCTCCCTCGGACCCCCTCACATGTACCCCACTTGCTCTCTCTCTCAAATTCATGGCCTCTTTCTCTTTAATTGTTGTTATGTGCACACACACATACACATTATATATATACAATATGCTCAGCTTATATACACATTATATATATATACAATATGCTCAGCTTACATACACATTATATATATGCAATATGCACAGCTTATATCATACCCCAAAGATACTTTTTTAAAAAAATTAAAAATCCTTAAGGATGAATAAACCCTGTAATAGGGAAAGTTATAAAGATCCTCCTTCCCGGGGGCTGGAGAGATGGCTCAGTGGTTAAGAACACTTATTGCTCTTCCAGAGGACCCGGGCTCTGTACCCAGCACCTACATGGTGGCTCACAACACCTGTAACTTCAGCTCCAGGGGACCCAGCACCCTCTTCTGACTCCTGTGAACATATGCAAATGCTCAGGCACAAACAGATGCAAATAAAATAAAAGTTTAAATTCCTTTCCTAAATGGAAGGATGTGACTCACCACAACTAGCTAAATACAAAATACTATTTTATTATTATTATGTACAGTGTTCTGCCTGATGTATGCCTGCACACCAGAAGAGGGCACCAGATCTCATTACAGATGGTTGTGAGCCACCATGTGGTCACTGGGAATTGAACTCAGGACCTCAGGAAGAGCAGCCAGTGCTCTTAACCACTGAGCCATCTCTCCAGCCAACAAAATACTATCTTATGTAAAACAAATAAATATGTGCTTTTGATCTCATATCAAAATGTAGGACACAGACAAACCAGAGTTGGCAACAGGACATCTTAATTGCTTTTCTATTGCTGTGAAGAAACACTACAAGCAAGGCACCTTATAGAAGCAAGAGTTTATTGGAGGCTTACAGTTTCAGAGTATGAGTCCACGGCCATCATGGCAGGGAGCATGGTAGCAAACAGGCAGGCATGGCACTAGGGCAGTAGCTGAGATCTTACATGTGATCCATAAGCATGAGGCAGAGAGAGAGCTAACTGGGAATGGCATGAGCTTTTGAAACATCAAAGCCCACTCCCAGGGACACACTTCCTCCAACAATGCCACATCTCTAATCCTTTCCAAACAGTCTGCCAACTGGGCACCAAGCATTCAAAAACATGAGCCTATGGGGGCCACTGTCATTCAAACCACTGTAAGAGGCTTTGTTCCTAAGAAAATATTTAGCACCTTTCTAGATCACTGTTATCTATGCACACCTGACCTACCCTGGAAGCCCACAACTCCATTGTCCATGCACATATGACCTACCCTGTAAGCCACAGCTCACTGTTATCTGTGTACATATGACCTACCCTGTAAGCCACAGCTCAGTTATCTATGTAGATATGACCTACACTGTAAGCCCACAGCTCACTGTTATCTGTGTAGATATGACCTACCCTGCAAGCCACAGCTCACTGTTATCCATGAACATATGACCTAACCTGTAAGCCCACGGCTCACTGTTATCCATGTACATATGACCTACACTGTAAACCCACAGCTCCACATTACCCTTGGATACCTGACCCACCCTGTAAGCCCAAGGCAGAAACTGAGCTCCTATAAACACCTCGGCATGGCAGGTACAGGTGGAAGAAGGGATGAAGAAGCTGGAAAGGGCACAGCTTGCATTAACTGCCCTTAAAGAAAAGTCCAGGAACTACCATGTAATAGTCACATGGATCAGTCACATGACTACACTAGTTGATAAGGGACCTGTCTTTCTTATTTTGGGTAGTAAGGTGCCCCTTGAAAACTCAGGGTTTCCATTGTCTGGAAAGAGGTGGGAAGGATACTGAGGAGCACCCTCATTTCTGCTGCTGTCATCTACTCTGCTCAGGACAGACTCTTCAGGAACACCCTTCCCTTTACAATAGTTTGCAGGAAAATAGCTTTCTCAAACTTCATATACCCAGACACACTTAAATACCTCTCCATTCTCTGCACTTCCAGGTAAGCTTTAGTGTTCAGTCTTGTACTCAAGATTATTCCGAGTCACTACAGATAAATGCAGGACCAGTGGCTCACAAATAAAACTACAGAAATAAGCCAACAAGCAAATGAGTAAAAAATTAAAAATACCTTCCTTCCCATAAGTGCCTCAACCTACTACACACCTGAGACTGTCCACACGTGACTGGGAGTCCCATCCCGTGAGCTCCTGCTGCCCCCACTGAATCCTAGCTGGTATGGACAGGCCCAGCTATCCTAGAGGACTGGGCTAGCAACAATCTCCAGGGATAGAAGATGAAATCATTCTTTCTGAATACTGCATGTATAATTGATTGGTTTTTCAATAGACCAAACCTTAAGTTTAGATATACTTAAATACTGCAAAGAATTCAATCCACACAGGGAAATCTGCCCTTTTCAATTTTAGCTTTTCATGCTTCCTCAAAACAAAACCCTATATGTATAACTGGAGAGATGGCTCAGTGGGCAACATGATCACCACACATGCACGAGGACCTGAATTTGAATCCCCAGTACCCACACAAAGCCTGGTGTGGTCATGTGCATCTGTTATGGCTGTGCTCCCATGGAGAGATGAAAGAAGAAGCAGACAGACTCCCCAGTAGCTCCCAGAAGCCATCCTGGTGTATCTGGTGGCAAACAGCAGAGAAATCCTGTTCCAAATAAGAAGGAAGACAAGGACTGAAGACCAAGGTTGTCCTCTGACCTGCACACCATAGCACATGGACATTACTGCACACACACACACACACACACACAGAGTGAACACATGCCTACATGCAAGCGCACACACACACACACACACACACACACACACACACACACACACACACACACACACTGTGGTGGTTTGAAAGAAAACGACCCCCAAAGGGAGTGGCACTATTAGAAGGTGTGGCCTTGTTGGAGGAAGTATGTCACTGTGGGGGCGGGCTTTGAGCTCTCTTTTCTCAAGCTTCACTCAGTGTGACAGTCAACTTCCTGTTGCCTCTGAACCAAAATATAGGACTCTCAGCTGCTGCACCACATCTGCCTGCACACCTCCATGCTCCCCATCATGATGATAATGGATTGAACCTCTGAAGTCACCTCAATTAAATGTTTTTATTTATAAGACTTGCCATGGTTATGGTGGCTCTTCACAGCAATAAAAAAAATCCTAAGAAAAACAGAGAGAGAGAGACAGAGACAGAGAGACATCAGCTATCCTACAAGTACTTCACAAAAGTCAACATTAAAAAAATGGGCTCAATGAGATGTATTTCAAAAACAATTTATAATTAAGAAGTGAACTTCTGCAGGAGGAAGGGAGGGAACAGGAACTGGGATTAGTATGAAAAATCAAAAAAAAAGATTGTTTTTTTTTTTAAAAAAAAAAAAGGAGTGAACTTCTGAGCTTTCTCTTCCCCTGTGCTGTGGACCAATCTCAGAGCCTTATGCATTCTAGACAACAGTTCTACCACTGGGTTACAGCCCAAGCCTAGATATTTTTTATTGCCCACAGTTTGGGCTCTTGTTAGACTAATCTAAGGATACTATATAATGTCAACTATTAATAAACAAACCTACCTTCAAAACTGTTAGTACTCCACCTGGGAAAGTCACTGCAAAATGAAACAGGGTCTTCAAAAGAGCCCAGATCAGTCCCTGATATAGTTTAGACCTTTAGTGTTCTCCAGAGGGTTGTGTGTAAAAGGCGTGGTCCCTAGGGTGGCAGTGAGGAGTAATGGACTCCCCTTGCAATTTCCCCAAATGCAGGGAACTTGACTGCATAATTTGTGGTAGTGGGGGACTGTGTTCATGGTCTTCCATTAAAAAAAGAGTAATAGAGTCTTTACAGGGTACCGACTCATGAGAGGGTCTTGGGACACTGGAGGGCATGTCACTAGAGTAGACTATGGGCTCGTGTCCCTTCCTTCTTCTCTTTCACCCCTGGCTCATGCTAAAGGGAGGAGTTTTGTTTTCCCACACACTCCACACAGGCCCAAAGCAATGGGACTTGCCAAACATGAACTAGAACCCTCAAAACCGTGAGCCAAAATAATCCTTCCTGTTTATGAACTGATCGTTTCTTGGGTAGTTTGTTATAGCAGCAGGAAACTGACTCCACAGCCCCAGCAACAGTGACCCCATGAGCCACTCCCGGATTCACATTTTGCAAGTTATTCTCACACCTGGAGTTTGAACATACCCGTTGATTGACAGATCAATAACACTGTCTGCTAATGTAAAAGATTATTACATAAGCACAGTTCTTAAAGAGGAAAGTCAAACTCCCAGCTAAAGTGTCATTGGGATTTTTTTTTTTTTTTTTTTTTGGTTTTTCGAGACAGAGTTTCTCTGTGGCTTTGGAGCCTGTCCTGGAACTAGCTCTTGTAGACCAGGCTGGCCTCGAACTCATAGAGATCTGCCTGCCTCTGCCTCTCAAGTGCTGGGATTAAAGGCGTGCGCCACCACCACCCGGCTGTCATTGGGATTTATAAAGCAAAAATATTGCTCAAGAATAAATATTACTTTTGAATTGCTGGGTTGATTGCAGCTAGCACAGCTAATGTGGAATAGAAGCTGATCTTAACAAAAATGTCTTTGAAATCTCCTGGGAATTCAGTCCAGCATCAGAACACAGGGCAGCAAGTGCAGCCTCTGTCTGTGTGACTTTGGCTTTCTTCACTACATCTTTCCTTCTTTCATAGCAGAGGCTACGAAGCTGGGGTGTTAAATTTCTATGAAGCCACTAGTCTGTCACTTATCACTAAAGTCTGCTCTCTGTCCACTACTATCTATAAAAAGAAGTATCAGAAGAAAGCATTGGAAGGATTGTTACTGTTATTGTAAATTTCGCTGAATCTGTTTCCCTGAGGAGCCCACGAATACAGCCATCATTGACACTCCCTTTCAGATTGGTGTTAGAATCCTAGACAGACGTGTGGCATGATGCCATCCACACAACATCCTGGAAAAGAACCACAGCGCTAGAGAACAGAGGAGCAGCTTAGCTGCCAGAGACTCACGTGGGAGGGAAGACACAATGAGAGGGCGCCTGAGGGATTCCGGAGGCTATGACAATACTCCACATCTGGGTGGATCCAGATTCATCTCCTATTTGTAGCTCTGTGCTATAGTCATGCAAGAACCATCATCCGAGAAAACAGAAGTACATGGGATGTATTCTTACGAACTATAGTTCAATATGCACTTATCTCAACACTGGAGAAGAATGATAAGACATCAATGGTGCAGGAAAATGAATGGAAAAAAGCAGTAATGAAGAAAAGAGAAGTTAGTAGAACGTGAAATCACTCAGGAAAGAGAAGAGTGTTTGAGCTGGCATGATGGAGACAGAAACAGAGAGAAGTGGGTACACACAGCTGAGGCAGAGTCAAGAGTGTCTATAGGTGACTGTGGCTTGGGCCTCATTTAAACAACTAGACAATGGAGTCAGTCAATCAAGCAACAATTCTGTTCCGGAGAAACTTGAGGCGAGAGACCACTGTTGGACTAGCTTATCCTCTCCTGAAGCACCTGAAACTGCCCCTGCCCATGAAGAACTCCCAAGGCTCGACCCTGGCCATGGAGCTCTGAGACTAATCAGTGAAGAAAATATGTTTTTAAAAACCCAAACTGCTGAATCAGTAACCTTTATCCCATCATTTTTCTCGTGTATAAAAACAAGGTTCCCATTCTGAGTTTGTAAAGAAATACTCAGTTAAAATGTATTTCCCACTCAATCTGCCATTATTTACGTTTTCTTTCAGGTAACAACAAGAATGCCTTGTCCATTTAATGATAATTGAATGTTGTCCACCAAAAGGCAGGTGAATTGAGGGCAACAGGAAGGGAATTATTTCATCTAAGACATGGCCTGGAACTCAGATGAATACATCCCAGGCACAGGCTCATTCTGAAGTCTACGGTGGCTTTTTACCTGTTAACATCAGTTCTTGTTTTCCTTATGAATGTCGAGTCAGTAGGCCACAGCCTCTGGTTGTCATAGTAACTGCAATTTCACACACCAACATGCTTTTCCTCAGAACACAGACTTGGACTGGCACTTTTCTGAGTGTGTATTTTAGCACACGATGATCTGGTGTCATTTCTAGTCACCTCCTTTGTCTCAGGTAGGTTCTGTTTCAGGTAACTGAAGGCTGGGGCAAAAAGAGGCTCCCAGCTTTGTCTTTGAATTAAACTTTTGATTGTAATTGCTCCCTTAGCTGCTCTCTGCCCCTGAAGACTCTCTTTTTGATACTGTGGCCCAGGCGGCATCAGGCCATGTCATCAGACCCAGCCCATCAGATAGATCAGGAGAGAAAGGACAGGCATCTTTTCTTGTGCTGTTGTCATGCTTGTGATATAGGGCTTCCCGCTGGCAGAGAGAGAGGGGAGGGAGGGGGAGAGAGGGAGGGAGGGAGGGAGAGAGAAAGGGAGGGAGGGAGGGACTATGGAAGATGAATTGCTCATGGGAATTAATTACCTGAAAGGACCTACCTGCAAGGCTGATTGGCTGATTAGAATTCAGTGGAGAGGTTGGAATGTTGCAGGCTCAGAGCCTAATTGCACGTTATCTCAGGCTAGCTTGGCCCTCTTTGAATGGTTGCTTACTGCCCATCTCTGTGTATGGCCTAATGCTCTTGTGACTATTAGGTAAGGCTCTGTGAAAGGTCAGAACAGAACTCTAGCTCCCATCAACCCAGAAACTAAGAACGTTGTCACACAGCATCCAAGGCTCCTGTAGAGATGTCATCGCTATGCTTTAAGCCACCAGATACACCCATCAATCTATCTGAAATGTATCTTGATTTAATGCTTTCTTTGTCCTGTTACCATAAAAAAATTCCAGGAAAGTGTTAACACATTGGAATACTGAATTTGAAGTAACCTAAACTATGCTCATTCATATTTGACTCCAGAATAAATTATCTCTCATCCCATTAAGGTGAAAGCTGTATTTTGAACATGGTCACCCAACGACTATAGTATGAGAAGTCAGAATTGCTTTGTGTGCAAAACATTTCCAAATGGCCTGAGAGTGCTTATAAAGCAAAACATATCTACTGTCACCCTGTGTAGGGACTGAGAGAGCATGTAAACATATCTATTGTCACCCTGTGTAGGGACTGAGAGAGCATGTAAACATATCTATTGTCACCCTGTGTAGGGACTGAGAGAGCATGTAAACATATCTATTGTCACCCCTGCATCAGTCACTGAGAGAGCGGAGGATCTCAAGACCAGCCTGGTCTACAGAGTGAGTCAGGACAGGCTCGAAGCTACTGAGAAACCCTGTCTCAAACAAAACAAAACAAAACCACAATGCTTAACACCCTCTAAGTCATGGGGGTGTCAGACAGCCGTTAGCTTCTTCCCTGCCACTGACTCCAATAGCTACTGGAGTCAGGGAGTCACGAGAGGAGGCAGATTTCCAACTGAGAAAACTGAAACTTCAAACGCTGACCCTTTAGCAAGCAATCCTCAAAGTGTCTGCCTCTGCTCTCACTGCCTGTCACTGCCCCCTGTGCCTGTCACTGCCCCCTGTGCCTGTCACTGCCCCCTGTGCCTGTCACTGCCCCCTGTG
>PVIU01026406.1:0-23718 GCA_004026605.1 Ondatra zibethicus | reverse complement strand
AGCAGGAACTTTTCCTAAATAGGACTGATGATTTGGGGAAAACATAGGTTAAGATCCAGATGTTGTTAGGAAACCCCCATTCTGGGAATAAAGAAACTAGGATTGAGTATTCTAACACGTAAGGCTCATGGGTTAATAAAGTTTAGGATCAGGGATATATGGTGGGAACTACCCAGGAGTACAACTGAGTCACCAGATGGCCCCATTCCATACACAGAAAGTTATGAGGATGATAGTCATAAGTATGTGATATACAAGGTACAAAAGCGGAATTATTTAGCTCTACTATTTTTGGATAGGCTTGCTAGATTCCAACCCCCATGGTGTTTACTACATGAGAAAGTACAAAAAAGTATATTTCAGCAGGTGCAGAGAACTGATTAAGTATATTAGGCCACTAGAGAAGATAAAGAAAGGGTGAGAAAAAAGAAGGGCCATGATAGCAAATGTGAGACAGAAACTTTCTATTCCTGGATAAAATGAAACCATTTGTTTGAGGTCCATGTTCCCAGGGATAAGAGTTTCCCTTCCAAGGACATGCTCATCGCTAATGTGACTAAAAGAAGCCTTCATACTATGCCAAGTAATGATACATGACCTTCTGGTTGTTCTTTATACTATATAATGACAACATGAATTCAGTAAAGTTGCAGCCGATTCAAACCACTCCCTTGTGCGCTGTGTCTGTCTGTCATTTGCCTAACTTGTGCCTTCCTGGTACCAAGACCCTGATTTTCCCATGGTCTGAGGGGCTCCCCTGAGCCGGTCCATGGCAAAGAAGCTGCCTCAAAAAAAATACATTAGCCAAGCAGTGGGGGACACACGCCTTTAATCACAGCACTCAGGAGACAGAGGCAGGTGGATCTCTGTGAGTTCAAGGCCAGCCTGGTCTACAGAGTGAGCTTCAGGACAGCCAGGGCTACACTGAGAAATCCTGTCTCAAAAAAACAAAATAATAATAATAGTAATAATAATAATAATAAGGGGAAAGCAGGTGAGTCAGCCGCTTAGAGCACTTGCTGTTCCTCTAGAGGACCTGGGTTGGGTTCCCAGCTCCCACGTCACACAGCTCATAACCATCTGTAACTCCAACTCCAGGATTTCCAATTCTCTCTTCTGTCCTCCTTGGGCACCCACACACATATGACACATACACACATAATAAATGTTTTGTAAATTATTTAAATAGGAGGGCAGGTGTTTTAGGCTGTACATGGTGAAGCACCTGTCACCCCAGCACTGGAGAGGTGGAAGCAGGAGGATTGGGATTTCACAGTCAGCCTGCAGAAATGGCTGCAGCCCTGAAGTACTTGCCACACAAGCAGGATGGTGTGAGTTTAGATCCTCAGAGCCCACACAAATGCTGGGTGGTCATAATAGCCCACCTCTAATCTCAGCCTCCAAAGGCAGAGACAGAGGATCCCCAGAGCAAGCTGGTTATACAGTCTAGCCATATGGGTGAGCTAGAATAAGGTGGAGGAGTGGAAGAGGAATCCTAACATCAACCCCAGGCCTCCACATGTGCACACACATACATATATGCAAACATACATACACACATACACACCACACATGAAAAATAATAGTGAATACAAATTAAAAAGCCATCCAAGGTCATTCTCGGGTACATATTGAGTTTGAAGCAAACCTGGACTACGTGAAACTGTTTCCAAAAAAGAACCATTAACAGATGTGGCCCTTCAACCTTGTATTCACAGAACCACAGAGCAAAATAAACCTCTTTTCCTTTATAACTTATCAGTCCACAGCATTGTGTTACGGCAATAGAAAGTGAACAGAGGCAGCTCTAATAGTCAACCTGCCTCACCCACGACTAACATTTCTACAGTCGGACAGGGATTGCCGTCTGGTGATTTCCTCCAAACTCCTGGAGGAAGGACAAAGGTTCATATCATATATGAAGGAAATAAACAAAACTTACAAGTCCCGGGAAACTCCTCAAATTTACAGGATTTGCAAGGCCTCTCCTCGAGGTTATAAAGCAGTAAGAACTTCTAGGGTGGAGACTATGATTGCTCAACTCAGGATTTCAAGTGGAAAGTGTCTGTACTGCTATTAGTGGCTTAGACAGGGGCTTGATTTGTGAGCCACAGCCCAGTCACTCACTGGGGGTTCTAGGCAGGGGCTCTACCCGTAAGCTACATCCCCAGTTCTCCTTTTTCTTTTTATTTGGGGACAAGGCCTATCCTTGAATTCACTCTGTTTTGTGATTCTTCTGCCTCAGCCCCCCATAGTAACTGGAATAATATGTCTGCATCACCATGCCTAGAAAATGTCAGTGTCTTGATCTTCCGTGGTGGAGTATTTGTACACATTAGCAAATCTTGACAATCAAACTAAATAGGTTTGTTTTTAAATTACTTATTTATTACTAGTAATGTATTTAGCTGGTATGTGTGGGGTCAGAGAACAACTTTCGGCAGTCAGTTGTTCTGCCATGTTGATCCCAGGGATCAAAATCAAGTCAGCCTTGATGGCAAGCCTCTGCCCAGCATGTCCTCACACCAGCCCTAAGTTTGTTCTTATGCACTCAGTGTCGTGAAAGATGACACACGGTGTCCTGGTTACTTTGCTCAGCTTGACCCTCGCTAGAGTTATCTGAGAAGAGGGAACCACAATTGAGAAAATGCCTCTGGATGGGCTTGTGGGCAAGCCTGAGGCACACTTTCCTGACTAATTATTGATGTGGAAGGACAATGTCAGTCCTGGGCTGGTGGTCCTGAGTTCTATAAGAAAGCAGACTGAGCAAGCCATGGGGAGCAAACCAGTAAGCAGCATCCTCCATGGCCCCTGCTTCAGCTCCTGCCTCCAGGTTCCTGCCCTGCTTGAGTGAGTTCCTGCCTTGGCTTCCTTCAGTGGTCTGTGATTCAGGAAGTGTAACCAAATAAATCCTTTCCTCCCCAATTTCCTTTTGGTCATGGTGTTTTTTTCCTTTGGGGAGGGGGGTTCAAACCAGTATTTCTCTGTGTAACAGTCCTAGCTGTCCTGGAACTAACTTTGTAGACCAGGCTGGCCTTGAACTCACAGAGATCGACCTGCCTCTGCCTCCTGAGTGCTTGGATTAAAGGTGTGCATCTCCATTGCCCAGCCTTGATCATAGCAGAAAGCAAACTAAGTCCCAGCACCCTCATGGCAGTTCACAGCTGCCTGTAACTCCATCTCCAGGGGATTCTACACCCTCACACACATATACGCAGGCAAAACACCAATGCACATAAAAATAAATAAATCATTTTTAAAAGTGTGGTGGGGGGGAACTGGAGAGATGGCTCAGAGGTTAAGAGTACTGGCTATTCTTCCAGAATCCTGAGTTCAATTTCCAGCAACTACATAGTGGCTCACAACCATCTATAATGAGATCTGGTGCCCTCTTCTGACATGCAGGCAGAACACTATACATAGTGAATAAACAAATAAATCTTTTTAAAAAGAAAGCAAACTGAGGCACATAAAACTAGATGGACCTAACCAGACAGAAAAAGAAAACATTAACTCTGGACATTGAGACTGGAAGTGATGGTCCTCACTGTCTATCCAAGCCCTGAAGAGGCAGGAGGCAGGAGTATGGAGAGTCCTCAGCCATTCTGACCTGCATATCTAGACCCTATCTACAACAGGATAAAACCCAAAAGTATAAACAAGCAACCCTGTCACGGTGGCACAGCTGTCATCCCATGACCAAGGAGGCTAAGGCAGGAGAATAGTCCTACCAAGCCAGCTAGGGCTACATAGTGAGATCCTGTCTCAAAATGTGAGGGTCTGGGGGAGTCCACAATATGACATGTACACACTGAATGTCTGCCTTCAGCTATGACTCCACAAAATCTCAAGGAATTTGGAAGGAGTTGTAGCTGTGTGTCTAGTTCAGTAGAAAAGTGCTTGCCTGGCTTGTGATGGGTCCTGGGTTCATCCACCTCGCACGAAAAGGAGAGGAGGAGCTGGGAGAAGAGAGAGGAGAAAAGATGGAGGAAGGAGAGATAAGGGAAGAAGGAAAGAGAGAGGGAAGGAGGGAGGGACAGACACACGAACGGACAGACGGATGGAGGGACAGACGGAGGGAGGGAAGGGAAGGAAGAGGAAGAGGGAGCCTGCAGCCACTATGGCTGAAGCATCTGTGCTCTGTGCTGTGCTTCTCACTATGGCCGCTAGAGGGAGCAGTGCCCCTCCAATCTGCACAGCCTCCGTGTTGCTCAGATCCAGAGTTGGGGTGATGCCTGAAGGTCCTGCAGAGTTCCCCAAAACACTGGAGACCCAGGGGGAAAGGTTTAGAGTCACACAATTCAGTGTTTTATAACATCAAAGCATGCAGCAAAATAAAAATTCATGAAGGTACTGGAATGAAGGCATGAGTCAGAAAAAAATCCCACACCAGTTTGGAATTACGATTAATAAAATGGTTATTTATTTAAAGGGAAAAAACTTACAGATCACCGTCCCAGACAACAGCCCTCTGCGTGATCAGGAATGAAGTCTAACAGCCAGAAGCCAGAAGCAAGAGAGAGAGCACACGGCTACCACTGCTTTTTTTTTTTCTTTTTTTTATTTTATTTTTTTATTTTTTATTTTTCTCTGCTCCCCTCCCTGCCACACCCCTCCCTTCCTCAACCCTCCCCCAAAGTCCCCATGCTCCCAATTTATTCAGGAGATCTTGTCTTTTTATACTTTCTACTTCCCACATAGATTATATCTATGTAAGTCTCTTTTAGTGTCCGTATTGTTGTCTAGGTTCTCTGGGATTGTGGTTTGTAAGATGGTTTTCTTTGCCTTATGTTTAAAACCCACCTATGAGTGAGTACATGTGATAATTGTCTTTCTGTGTCTGGGTTACTTCACTCAAAATAAGGCTTTCTAGTTCCATCCATTTTCCTGCAAAATTTAGGCTGTCGTTATTTTTTTCTGCTGTGTAGTACTCCATTGTGTAAATGTACCACATTTTTTTTATCCATTCTTTGATCGAGGGGCATTTAGGTTGTTTCCAGGTTCTGGCTAGGACAAATAAAGCTGCTATAGTTGACCACATGTCCTTGTGGCATGATTGAGCATCTTTTGGGTATATACCCAAAAGTGCTATTACTGGGTCTTGAGGAAGGTTGTTTCCTAATTTTCTGAGAAATCGCCACACTGACATCCATAGGGGTTGTACCAGCTTGCATTCCCACCAGGAATGCAGAAGTGTTCCCTTTACTCCACAGCCTCTCCAGCATAAGTTATCATCAGTGTTTTTGATCTTGGCCATTCTTACAGGTGTAAGATGGAATCTCAGAGTTGTTTTGATTTGCATTTCTCTGATGACTAAGGATGTTGAACATTTCCTTAAGTGTCTTTCTGCCATTTTAGATTCCTCTGTTGAGAGTTCTCTGTTTAGGTCTGTGCTCCATTTTTTTATTGGATTATGGCTACCACTGCTTTTTAAAACAAATGAGACCATGCCCAAGTGGGCTGGTATCTTAAAGGCTAGTGGCTGAAGGAGCAGAATGAACTCCAGCAGCACTTCCCACTTTTGTTTAAGTAAGGGAGTTCTAAACCCAATACAAAACAATATACACTAGGAACAGATATTAAGTATAAGATTAGAATGCAATCAGCATAAATAATATTAAGCAAGGAACATATGCTAAATGTTTTTATAAACATTCTCTCCTATGGAGTCTAACTCTTGAATAGGAAATGGCTTGTCTAGATCATAAGAGGACGGTAACTATGACTATCTAATCTCCAACCCTATCAAAGGCTTAGAAGGGAGATAATATTACTTGAGCAGGCAGGAAGTACAATCAAGTAGCTTCCAAAGCGAGCAATATATTACAGAGAAAATTAGCTACCTGAGCAATCACCCAAAGTCTCATTTTGCAACATTGAAGTGACCAACTTTGGCTATGGCCTAAAATAACTGACAGACCATTTTCAAAGGCAAGAAATTTTTCAAAACCATCTTACCCTGTTTTGGCAAGATTTGACAGTCCTGTTATCCATTTCTGGATACTATATCTTGTCAGTGGTTGAGGCATGGGCATTTCTTTGCCCAAAGGCCAGTTTTTGCCAAGAAGAAAACAGGCTCCAAGTGGAGTATCTTTGGTGCTCAACATTCTTTCAGGAATAGATCGGTGCTGCCAGGAGCAATTATGTCTCGTCAACAAAACCCTAAGTTATTTAAATGCCATGTTCCACAGATCCTTGAAGTGGTTGAAGATTATCTATCTATACAGAATATAATCTCTATGTATCTAAAGAACCTGATTAGTCTAACTATAAATATGACAAACATAGATGACTATTGATCTATAATTATTAATACTTATCTAACTTAAAGAATAAGACAATAAACAACTGTGCAATAAATGAGGACAATGACCTCCAAATGTAAACAATGTACAAGTATCTTAATCAGAGGTAGAAACGTATACTGCAATATGGTAAATATATATGTATATATATATATATCAATACATAAAAATGTTTTAAACAGAGGTAGAAGCATGGATGCATACAATATACAATATAATTTAACTTTGTATCAATATACAAGAATCTATACCAGTGTAATTGTCTGTAAACAATAACTCACAAATATCAATCTATTATCCCATCATCCAATTTTCCCTCTTTTTTTGCAAAAAGGTCCCTGAGCTTATAAAATTCCTCCCCAACCCTCAACCATATACCAATTTTTATTTATTTATTTATTGTGTATACAACATTCTGCCTCCATGTATGCCCACACGCCAGAAGAGGGCGCCAGATCTCACTACAGATGGTTGTGAGCCACCATGTAATTGCTGGGAATCGAACTCATGACCTCTGGAAGAGCAGCCAGTGCTCTTAACCACTGAGCCATCTCTCCAGCCCCCCTCCCATATACCAATTATAATCAACCCCTAAATGATGTCGCTAAGCCTAAGGACAAACTTTGCTGGGAGAGGGGACGTCGTCTTCTAGAATTACTTCCAGCTGTCATGGGGGCGACGTTCTTTCTAGGGGATCCTATGAAAGTAAAATGATGGTTAAATTTCAAGATTAATGTCTGATAAGTTTGCAAATAGTCTCTGAGTATTTTGTGAAGGTCTGGCCAAAACGTTGTAAAAGAGGTGCACCATTTCAGCTAACCAAGCTGGAACCATCTTGTGCAGCTGGTACCCAAAACAGGTCTTGTAGTAGCGCTATCAGTGTCATGACGTCATATCAACCAGGTGGAGTTGTTGTTATGGGGCCCCATCTTCTTCCTGGAAACTTCAAAGATTACTGCAGGAAAATTCATTGTTCATTGTGGAAAACTTAAACATTATTTATATAGACATATACAGACATATATATTCAAAGAAAGGTATGATAAAGACAAAAATAGATATGAAGAAAAGCAAAGATGTTTTCTAAATTCTTTTATCTTTCTGTCCCACAACAAACGGCTCTTGACATGAGATAGAAACTCTGGCTTTTTTCTTTTAACAACATGCTTGGATTTAAAGAAGGACAGAGCCATTGTCCAACTCTAAAACCAGCTCTATATATTCATAAACATATGCATAGATACATATATATACATATGCATACATACATATAGATACATTGTATCATTTGTACTTACAAACCATATTTTATTTTCTTGATGATCCTTATTGGATAGTTATTTTTCTACCTGTCATCATTCAAACATCAGGGGTTTCTTGAATTTTTAAAGATGAGTATTTTCCTGCAAAGACAAGAACAGGACCCTGCCCCCATCCTAAATGCTTTTTTTTACTACCTGTATGGTTGTCACCATTGTGGATGAGCTGTCATCTCTCTGTTTCAATAGGTTTCTCCTTTTCAAAGTGAATCTTTATTAATTTTGATGGTATCCATAATTTTTCATCTCCTGTGGAAACAAAAGCAAAACCCCCTCCCCAATATAGTACATCTCCTGGTTTCCATTGTGAGGTCAACACATCCTTGAAATATACTGGTTGATTCAAATCAGAAGTTTTTTCCATTATAGAATGCCTCTCCGCTGCTGTTGTTCCTTTCTCATTAGTGTTAAGAAAATTCAAGGTTAATAAAGCATTATGCAATCTATTTCTGGGGGTATTTTCTGTCCCTTTCTGTTTGTTCAGCATACCCTTTATTGTACAATTTGACCTTTCTATAACTGCCTGACGTGTAGGATTATTTGGTATACCTGTAATATGCTTTATATTATAATAAGCAAAAAAGTGTTTCATATGCTGGACCGTTGTCTGTCTTATTTGTGCAGGTATACCCATGATGGCCATAACTTCCAATAAATGTGTGATTACCGAATCAGCCTTTTCTGAACTCAGGGCAGTTGCCCATTGAAAACCTGAATACGTGTCTATGGTGTGGTGTACATATTTTAATTTACCAAATTCCATAAAGTAGAACACATCCATCTGCCAGATTTCATTCCTTTGAGTACCCACTGAGTTACTTCCTGAAGGCAATGGAGTCTGATTATAGAAAGAGCAAGTAGGGCATCTCTTTATAATCTCCTTAGCTTGTTGCCATGTAATAGAAAACTCTTTCTTTAAACCTTTGCTGTTAACATGATGTTTTTTTATGAAATTCTGAGGCCTGCAACATGCTTCCAATCAATAATTGATCAATTTCTGCATTACCTTGTGCTAGAGGACCAGGCAGACCCATATGGGATCAGATGTGTGTTATGTACATAGGACAAAGCCTATTCCTGATTATGTCCTGCACCTGGATAAACAATGAAGTCAATTCTGTATCATCTGGTATAAATTCAGTGGTTTCAATATGCAAGATAACTCTTTCTGCATTTTGTGAATCTGTAGCTATATTAAGAGGTTCTTCAAAATCCCTTAGTACCATAAGAATGGCATATAATTCTGCCTTCTGGACACAATTATAAGGGCTTTGTTCCACCTTACTTAATTCTTCTGATTTGTATCCTGCTTTCCCTGATTTATTAGCATCAGTATAAAATATATGGGCTCCAGTTATTGGAGCATCACATACAATTCGAGGAAGAATCCAAGAAGTTCTCTTTGTGAGGTTAAGTCTATCAGTTTGGGGATAGTTGTTATTAATTTCTCCCAAAAAATTAGCACAAGCTCTTTGCCCTGGTTCATGGTCTTCCCATAACTTTTTTATTTCATCAGTAGTAAAAGGCACTATAATTTCTGCTGGATCTATACCTGCTAGTTGACAAAGTCTCAGTTTACCTTTTATAATTAATTCAGATACCTTTTCCACATAAGTTTTTAATTTTTTACTTGGTTTATGTGGTATAAATATCCATTCTAAAATAATATCTTCCCTCTGCATTAAAATTCCCGTAGGAGAAATTCTGGAAGGCAATATAACTAGGATACAACTAAGATTTGGATTCACCCTATCCACATGTGCCTCCTATAATTTTTCCTCAACCATTGTCAGTTCCTTTTCTGCTTCAGATGTTAATTCTCTGGGACTATTCAAATCTTTATCACCATCTAAGGTTTTGTTTAAATGTACTATTAGATCAGGTGTTATCCCAACAACTGGTTGTAGACTGGAAATGTCTCCTAACAATCTTTGAAAGTCATTAAGAGTCCATAACCAGTCTCTCCTAATTTGTGCCTTTTGTGGTTTAATTTTCTGTAAACCTGTTCTGTAACCTAGGTAATTAACAGAATCTCCTCTTTGAATCTTTTCAGGAGCAATTTGTAATCCCCATTTAGGCAAGACTTTCTTTATTTCTTCAAACATCCTTTCTAAAGTATCTTTATTTGAATCAGACAACAAAATGTCATCCATGTAATGGTAAATAATAGACTTAGGAAATTGCTTACGAATTATTTCCAATGGCTGACTTACAAAATATTGGCACATGTGGAACTATTGAGCATCCCCTGTGGGAGGACAGTCCATTGATATCTCCTAGTAGGCTGAGAATTATTGTAAGTAGGCACTGTGAAGGCGATTTTTTCTCTGTCCTTCTCTTGTAAAGGTATAGTGAAAAAACAATCTTTCAAATGAATAACTATAAGAGGCCATCCTCTTGTTAATAGAGAAGGCAAAGGAATTCCAGATTGTAGAGGGCCCATAGGTTGAATTACCTTGTTAACAGCTCTTAGATCTGTCACCATTCTCCATTTACCAGATTTCGTTTTTACAACAAACACAAGAGAATTCCAAGGGCTGGTTGATTCTTCAATATGGTGAGCATCTAGTTGCTCTCGTACCAGCTGTTCCAAAGCCTGTAATTTATCTTCAGCTAGAGGCCACTGCTTGATCCATATTGGCTTCTCAGTTAACCATTTTAAAGGTAAGGCTGTTGGTACCTCTAAATGTTTGCTAGTTGCTGTATGTTCTTTTACAGCCTGAATGGCTGGTGACCTTTTACCATAATACCTCATCATATCCTTCCCAGAATTATAGCCAAACGTCTCAACATTCATCATATGCTGGCTGAATCCATCCATCCATAGGTGCTGATCTAGACCTTAAATGCCCAATTATCTTTTTACATTCTCTGTTTGCATTTTCAAAAGCCAGAGATTCAAGAATTATTCGTCTAGCTTCTGGGTCTGTTACTCCTATTTGCAAAAAGTCAGTAAAAGGTTCTCTCTGTCCCTGCCTAACCCTGGTGTAGTAAGAGGTGCACAGGCTGTGTCCTTCCGCCTGGCTCCGGGCCGCTGAAATAATTACACAGAAACTGTATTCATTTAAACACTGCCTGGCATATAAGCTCTAGCCTCTTCTTGGCTAACTCTCACATCTTGAACTAACCCATATCTAGTAATCTGTGTATCACTACGGGGTCATGGCTTACCGGGAAGATTCTAACCTACGTCCATCTCAGGCTGGAGAAGCATGGCGTCTGCCACACTTCCCTTCCTCCCAGCATTCCATCCTGTCTACTCGGCCTACCTGAATTCTGCCCTATCAAAAGGCCAAGGCAGTTTTCTTTATTCAACCAATGAAAGCAATACAAATGAAGAAGCACCTCCTACACCATTTCCCCTTTTTCTGTTTAAACAAAAAAGAAGGCTTTAACATAGTAACATTACATATAACAAAACAGTTATCAAGCAAGAATCACAGTTACAATATTTAGATCTATTTTATCTTTTATCATTACTAAGGAAAACTATAACTATCTTTCTATTCTTCAACTCCATCAAAGACTCCAGGAGGATATAATATTACCTAAGTAAATGAGAAGTCCAAAACTCTAGAAGTGACAGAGACATCTTGCTGCCTGGACAGTCACCCCCCCCAAAAAAAAGCAAATAGAATTGTTTCATTTCTTAACATATGTGTCTGTGTGTTTGTGGGGGCATGTACATGTGTGTGCAATGCCCTAAGAGTCCAGAGCAGGATCTAGAATTACAGGCCATTGTGAACTGGAAGCTGGAACTGAGCTAGGATCCTCTACAAGAGCAGAAAATTCTCTTACCTAGAAAACTGTCTCTCCAATCTCCTCTCTCTCTCTCTCTCTCTCTCTCTCTCTCTCTCTCTCTCTCTCTTCCATACCAGGGCTGGAGCCCAGCACCTCACACATGCTCGATAGGCACCTACCCTTTCCTATCTTAGACACTCTTGAGGTACCCCTGCCCGAACTCCAACCAGTTCATAATTGGGTAAAGTTTCATTGTGATTTTGAGCAGGACACATGCTGTTCAAGCCACAGCTCATCCAACCGGAAGCTCCTGTGGTCCACTGGGAACATATAAGTGCATTTTTCCGGGTCACTCTCCCAAAGGCTAGCTTGTTCATCACAGCAATGGCCCCTCTCCTGCCTTGACACCCAGTCCCAGCTGAGTAGTGTTTGGACAGCAGAGAAAGCTCAGCCCAAGCCCTGTGCTTGAGAAACTCCAGGCAGTGAGAGCAAGAAACACAACAAACATCCTCAGGTTGTGGGTTTGCGGGGAGCCCAGAATCAGGTCCCCAGCATGGGAAGCAGCTCAGAGAAATGTGCCCTGCAGACACATAAGCCAAGAGAGCTCAGCTCGAGTAACAAACATGCAGAAGATGTGGAGGAATCCCAGCTGCAGGACCCAAATATGCAATCTGGGGTCTCAGAAAACCTGGCTTAGAAGAAAATGGGAGATGGGGAGTGATTATAGTCAAAACTAGTGAGGTCAGCTGCTGCCAATGGAAGGCAGGGAGCCATTCCCGGAAGAACAGGGTCAGGCCAAGAGGAATGGAAGGGCATTAACCAAGGGACTCCATTCCCACCAAAGGATCTGAGAATGGTGCATGCCTGAACACACAGGGACAAAACAGGAATCGTGCCCGCTACTGACAGTGCGTCCCTCACCTGCCAAAAGATAACAAATTTTATCTTTGTTAACATGGTTTGAAGAGGCTATTAGTTCCAGCAGAAGGAAGCCACAAACCTATGCCAGTGTCTGGACAGGACTAGCAGTGCCAAGGGAATCCTACTGAACCTCGCTCTTCAGGGAGCCACCCAAAGAGTCTTAGAGACACTGGCACCAGAGGTGTGGAGGGAAAACCTGGAAAGGAGCTACAGTGTCTTCGGCCCCCAAGAAGCTGGCCTGATAGGAACAGTACACAGAACAATTAACCAGCGTCCTAACAAGACCATGGGGACCAAGCCCAGGATGTGAGGATAAAGGTTAAATCTTGCTCTGCCAAGGCCTTGCACACTCCTTTGTGGGGATAAAGAGCTGCATCCACAGGCCATACGGTGTCCAGGACCCTTTCCTAAGAAGTGCTGGCTCACCTCCCACCAGGAACCCCAAGGCCACAGGAACACTTCCCATAGGTGAGTGGAAATACATGAGCTGGGGGGAAGGAGAAAGAGGCCATGCTAGGCAGCAGGCTGTGGAGGGTACAGCCAAGCCCACTATGTGACCCTTTCTAAGACCTCATTAAGTTGTGGCTATAAAAAAGACGACAAATGGGCATCTCTGCTCAGTGGACAAAGTATGGACCCCGTATGGCACTGCTGTTCCTTTTCTGCTCATTTTGAGACAAGCACTTATGTAGCCCAGGCTAACCTGGAGTTTGTAATACTCTGGCTTCAGCCTCCTGTGCTGGGTGACAGATGAGCCCACCATGCTCACACTGTATAGTGTTGTGTTAGGAACTTTGGAGAAAGACAGAGTATCATGTGCTGAGTCACTAATAGTTTCCTGAGTCCCCTCAGTGCACGGATGGATATAAAGAGACCTCAGCTGGAGTGCTAAGTGTGATGAGGGACTCCATCCATTCCTCTCCATGACCTTCTGTATACAGCAAGCATCTCATGAATGGTAGCTGCCAGCTATCAGCAGCAGGGTCAACAGGAAGGCAGTGAAAGATTTTACAGAGGAGAGGCAGGTCCCCTCACCCTGATCCAGTATCATTGTAGAGAGTGACCCAGAGTAAGCTTGGTGCCAAAGAAACCAGTGAAGGGGTAAGGTTGCGAGTCAGCAGAGTCAACAGCAACAAGCTGAGAATCAGCACAGGGAGGGAGGCTGGGTGTGGCGACCCACGCCTGTCATCCCAGCATGCCAGAGATGAGGCAGGACTGTGCTGAATTCCAGACCAGATTGGACTAGAGTGAGACCCCGGTCTCAACAAACCAAAGGTGGAGGGTGTGGCACAGTGGAAGAGGGCCAGCCAGCGGAGTATCCAGCTCCAGCACCTCAAACATTAATGGTCATCTTATTTAAAAATTGAAAAAGAGGGCAGAAGGGGAGAAAGATGGGGGGAGAAAGAGCAGGAAGAGGATGAAGAAAGAATGAGAAGGGAGAGGAGGAAGTAGAGGGTGATGAGGAGAAGTGGAACACAGATGGTCAGCACCCTTGGGCAGCCAGTGGCCACCACTGTCCACCTGAGCCCTGCCAGCAGCTCTGACTGCAGTGGGGATGAGGCTAAGCCAGGGAGCCCAGAGCCAGGCCAGACACTGAGATAGGGTTGACATAGCCTCTGGGGGGTCTGAGCAAGTCCAGCAAAACTCAGGACGCCTGAGGAGTTAAGGCCCTTGGGTGACAGCTCACAAGAGTTATGACCTTGAGCACAGAATGGTACTAGGGTCTGAAATTAACTAACCAATTCATGCAGGCAGGGCTGGAAAGTGGGTAAAAATAAAAAGTGGGTGAAAAAAGTGTGTGTGTGTGAGAGAGAGAGACAGAGAGAGACAGAGACTTTGATTTTCAGGCATCCAAAAAACATGGATAATTTCAGATTGTACAGGTTTAGTGGCGCACACCTTTAATCCCAGCACTCTGGAGACAGAGACAGGCAGATTTCTGTGAGTTTGAGGCCAGCCTGGTTATATATCAAGTTCCAGGATAGCAGGACAGCAGGACAGCCAGGGCTACATAGAGAACTTGAATTAAAATTCAAAAAAAAAGTCAGCTGGATAACAAATTACATTCATTATCCAAACTAAGGAGGAGAAAATAGTCCAGGGAAAGCTATTGCTGTGCTATGTGATCCCCACATCCATCTACAAAGAGCTCATTTTCTCTCTATCTACCTATTTATCCATCTATCTATTATGTCTCTCTTTCAGTGTCTCTCTCTGTCTCTGTCTCTCTCTCTCTCTCTCTCTCTCTCTCTGTGTGTGTGTGTGTGTGTGTGTAGGTAGGTAGGTAGATATGGAGGTCAGAGGAAAACGTGTAAGATTCTCTTCTCCCTTCACTGTCTGGGACTTGGGGATCGACCTCAGGTTGTCAGACTCGGCAGCAAGCTCCCTTTACCCCCTGAGCTATCTTGCTGCCCTGGATTCCCTTCTATTTTAAACAGACCTGCTTCTGGTCACACATCCAGGAAATGATCAGCAGGGCTTGGAAACACATACCTCTCATCCACACACTGGGAGGTGGAGGCAAGAGAATCAGGAATCCAAAGTCAGCTTGGAACATGGAGAGTTCAAGTCCCACCTGAGCTACAAAAGTCTCTAAAAGACAAAACAACAGCAGCAAAAGAGGAAATGAAATCATTGTCCATTAAACCTTGGATCTGGAACTCCCTGCACAGGCCCATGTGTTAGAGGCTGGAGAAGAGGCTCAGTGGAGCTGAGCTGATTTGTGCTGCTCCTACGGAAAGCCCCTCAGTTCCCAGTGCCCACCTTAGGCAGCTCAAAAACGAGCTGTAACTCCAGCTACAGGGGAACCAATGCCCTCTTCTGGCCTCCTAAGGCTCTGTGAGCGCGCGCACGCACACACACACACACACACACACACACACACACAGAGAGAGAGAGAGAGAGAGAGAGAGAGAGAGAGAGAGAGAGAGAGAGAGAGAGAGAGAGAACACTGGAGCCAGGCATGGTGGTGCATGTCTATAACCCCAGCACTGTGAGCTCAAGGGAAGCCTGAACTACATAGTGAGACTGTATCTCAAAAAAATAAAAACAAGCCAAGCAGGGATAGCTTACAACTTTATTCCCAGCACTTGGGAGGCAGAGGTAGATGGGTCTCTGGGTTCAAAGCCAGCCTGCTCTACAGAGCAAGTTCCAGGACAGCTAGGACTATGAAAAATCAAATTAATAGTAATAATAATAGTAAATAATGATGTTAATAAAAAGACTCAGTCATCAGCCTTTGTCACTATTGGGAAACAGTGACACATTTGGGGGTCAGAGCCTAGTGGGAAAGGCACTGGGGCACTGGCCCTCTCCTCTCTCTTCCTCTGCCACACCCACCACAGCAGACTGTTTCTCACTGCCCCAGCAAGGCACAAGGCTGGGACTGAAGCCTCTGGAGCTCTGAGCCTAGATAAGCTGTCCTGCTGTGCATTGGTTGTCTCAAGCTTTTGTGACAGTGTTGGAAATCTGATAAACATGCTATCTCAGACAAACGTACCCACTCCTGCATAGCACTGCTTTTACCTTTTCCCCTTTCAGAAGCCTTGCACATGCTAAGAGAGCACTCTGACACTGAGTCATCCCACCCTATTACTCTAGGCAGTATAGGGTGCCTAGTAATAGGGTGGGACTCTAGGCAGAGGCTTTACTGCAGAATCTCCCAGTGAGGGGCTGGGGGCGTGGCTCAGGGTGGAGCCCCTGCCTAGGGTCCCCCAGTGAGGGGCTGGGGGCGTGTCTCAGGGGTGGAGCCCTGCCTAGAATTCCTTAGTGAGGGGCTCATGGGGTATTTGAGTAAAGAAAGGGGATACAATCTAGGTAGGGGGTGGGTAAGGGGTTGGGGGGGCACGATGGACAGAAGGACAAACCTCGGTCAGCACTGTGGACAGATCCAGTTTCTTACTTATTCTAGGCCTGCCATGGAAGGCGCCAACCTGTCACAGGACCCCATGCAGCAGGAGCTGCTCTTTTCCGTCTTCCTGAGCATGTACCTACTCACAGACCTGGGGAACCTGCTCATCATCCTGGCCATTGCCACTGACTCCAGGCTCCACACCCCCATGTACTTCTTCCTGGCCAACCTGGCCTTTGTAGACATCTGCTTCACCTCTACCACCATCCCCAAGATGCTGGCCAACCACGTGTCAGGACACAAAAGCATCTCCTACCCTGGTTGTCTCACACAGATGTTTTTCTTCATCTGGTTTGCCGGCATCGACAGCTTCCTGCTGACTGCCATGGCCTATGACCGCTATGTGGCCATCTGTCACCCTCTACACTATACTACGTCCATCACACCCTGCCTCTGTGACCTTCTGGTTACTGCCTCCTGGACCTCAGCCTTCACAAATGCCCTGACCCACACAGTCCTGCTGACTCGCCTCGCATTCTGTACCCGCAACCAGATCCCCCACTTCTTCTGTGACCTCAGCCCACTGCTGAAGCTGGCCTGTTCAGACACGTCTCTCAACAACATCATGGTGTACACAGTGGGCGCATTGCCCATCATCACCCCCTTCGTGGGCATCTTTGCAACAGTGCTGAAGATCCCATCTGCGGGAGGGAAGCGGAAGGCATTCTCCACCTGTGGCTCCCCATCTCTCTGTGGTATCCCTGTTCTACGGGACACTCATTGGGGTGTACTTCAGCCCCACATCCTCCCACACAGCCCAGAAGGACACAGCAGCTGCAGTTATGTACACCGTGGTCACCCCCATGCTGAACCCCTTCATCTATACCCTGAGGAACAGGGACATGAAAGGTGCCCTGGGAACCCTTTTCCGAAGAAAGACAGTCTTTGTTGGGTAGCCCCAGGGTTGGGAGTTATTCAGAAGGGCAGGAGTTAAGCCCCTTTGTCCTGAACTGCCCAGACATTCATCACATGGCTTTAATTCACCAATTTTATTCTCCTGAAGTTGTCTACAAAACAGTTGTTTGCTTTAGGCTGTGTGTGTGTGTGTGTGTGTGTGTGTGTGTGTGTGTGTGTGTGTGCGTGTGTGTGTGCGGTGCCCATGGAGCCCAGAGCAAGGCATTAGACTCTTAGAACTGGAGTTACAGGAGACTGTGAGTCACCTGAAATGGTGCTGGAACCAACTTCAAGTCCCCTAGAAGATCAGTAAGTGCTCTTAGCTACTGAGCTATCCTTCCAGAATGGCCCTCACCCATGCTGGCAGGGAAAGAGCAAGGCAAGGAGGGAGAAAGGAGGGAGGAACAGACAGCTTTACAGCTAGCCTTCCCCCATTATAAACCCCATTTTCACAGTGATTGGATCATTCCTATAACTCTAGTTATAGAATTAATAATTTCTCCCTAACTATGCTATCCTGGACACACCAGATCTTGTCCAGTCTTGGAGCCAAGCAGGATGGACAGAGTTAGTACTTGGGTGAAAGAATTAATTTTTTAAGATTTATTTTCTGCCTGGGTATTCTGATATATTTGTGTGTCTGTGTGTGTGTGAGTGCAGTGCCCAAAGGGGCCAGGAGAGGGCAGCGTCAGATCTCCCAGTACTGGGAACCAAACTCAGATCCTCTGCAAGGGTAGCAAATGCTCTTAACCACTGAACTAGCTCTCCAGCCTCCAAGGTGGAATCAGTTATCCATTCTAGTGTTGGGACCTGATCACCGCTCATTGGTCCTGTGGTGGTCCACTGGGGGTTCCAAGCTCCTTCCCTCTTGCTCCTCCACCAGTCTGCGGCGAACTCCCCGACCAGCGAGGAAGAACAACCACACTCAGGATTCTTCTCATATCACGCTTTATTGGAGAGCCCTTGATTGAATGGGAGCTGGAAGTGAGAGGGGCTAAGCTCCGAATGGAGGCTGCTTATATAGGGAAAGGTGACACGAATCACACCTCAATTGGCTGCAGATATGCCCGCTGGCACCAGGGTCCTCAGGATTGGTTAGGGACCCCAAGGTTAAAGCACATTCCGGAAGCGCCTGGACACTCAGTCCTGAAGCATTGCCAAATATGGAATCGTTTACCTCTGAACTGCGAGGGTGAAAGCGCCATCTTGTTTGCCTGCATTTGCCTGCAGCTCCCTGCAGTTCCCCCTTTTATCTTACTTAAGCATATTAGGTAGAAGGTCTTATTCCCAATCAGGTCTCCACTTCATGGTGTGTGGACCGATCAAAGGAGGCCCAGTAACTGAACTGACATACCTTCTCCTGTGCAATGGAATTCATTCCTAGGAGGTGCAAAGGCTACATCAGCAGTATATCCCATATGTACCTTCCCCAGTGCAATGGGACAATTCATCCCGACGGGGTGCAAAGGCTACATAGGGTGTATACCTAATTGCTCTTCAAGGCTGAAAGCCATATTTGGGGTGAGGAGCCACATTCCAAGGCGGCTAATGCTTGAGAAATCACAACCTTATCCCTCCTGGTTTGGGCTTGCAGGCGGTAGACCAACCAAAGGCAGACTACGCATCCTCCCAGGCAGCAAGCCAAAAACATTCCCACCCCTACCCATTCCTTAAAGAGAGAGCCAGCAGAAGAAATCCAGGAAGTTAGTCCTTCCACAAGACTGAGGTCCACCCGTGTGGAATTAATGGCCTTATAGCTCTTAGCAATTCATCCAGAGTAGCATCAAAATTCTCCGACCAATTTCCTGCAAGATATGAAGACAGGACTTGTGACAGATTTGCAGCTTGAGTAACTTTTTCATATTGGACGCTAGTCACACAGAGGGCACTAGCTTTCCACTCACATCCTAATTGAGCCAATTGCCATAGGATGCCAATCTGTTCTTGGACTAGGTCAATGCGCTGATTGACCACCATCAAACCTCCTTTTAATTGTGTAATGACCAAGGTTTGTGTATCCAAAGCTTGGGTTACAGAGGCTGAAATCTAATTCAAAGTCTGGCCAGTTTGAACAGAGGTAGCCATTGTTACTCCCACAGCAGTGGCAGCGATTGAACTAGCTGAGATGGCCGCAATAATCGCTGCAGTAATGCCAAAATCTCTTTTATGTCTGAACAAGGTCATCGTGCTGGGCACCTCCACTGGCACCGGAACCCATCAAGGAATCCGAGCCACCATGGCTCTAGAAAATTTATCAGCTTGCCAGCATTGCGACATCCAACAACTCTCATTAGTACATTCTAAAAATGAGCTATTTGAAAGAATAAACATAAAGGGGGGTAAACACATACTGGCGTAGGAGAAAATCTGGTTAACAATGGTCTCATTGATGGAAAAGCAGTCGGCCATCTGAATAACGACGGGCCTCCCGCCGATAATATCCACCGTCATATTGATCTTGCAATTAAACTTGTCATGCCCCACTTTTCCACCTTTCAACATAACAAAGGCAGATAAATCCGTACAACTACCATTAATGCCACATAAAAGCCATTTATGAAAAGGAATCATCCTAGGGTCCTGAGGAAAATATCCATCTGCTTTCCAAATAAATCCTCCAACCTCGGGACCTCTATGATCAGGGGAAAAGGTAAAAAATTGATTTTCATCAGCCCATCTTGTTCTCCCTGCCTGACAATCCGACCAAGGCCAAGTTTCCCCCTCAAATTCTGGCATACAGTGGGGAAACACCCTGGGTTGAATGGGTGGTGGATCCCGGAAATCCCCAGCAGGAACATTTCCAACCAGGAATGTGCCATTAAACCAGATTACCTCTTGGGAATAAACCCAAGTAAGATTATTGCCTTTGCCGTGCTCGATAGTAACACGTTTTCCTTTGAACCATCCAAGAGTAAACTGATCAATCACCATGCAGTCTCCCGGAAATCCAAGGTGCAGGGAGCCATAGGCACAAACGCCATTACAAGATGGCGCTTGCATCCTCGCAGTTTGGAGGTAAACAATTCCATATTTGGCAATGCTTCAGGACTGAGTGTCCAGGCACTTCCCGCATGCGCAATAACCTAGATGTCCCTAACCAATCCCGAGGACTCTGGTGCCAGCGGGCACATAGCAGCCAATCAAGGCATGAGTCGTGTCACATCTCCCTATATAAGCAGCTGCCATTCAGACCTTGCTCTCTCTCGCCTCCCGCTCTCCCTTCAACCAAGAGGCTCTCCAATAAAGTGCGATCCGAGAAGAATCCTTGAATGGTGGTCGTTCTTCCTCGCTGGTCAGGGAGTTCGCCACAACTGGTGCTGAAACCCGGGAAGGAACTCCCGGGGGACACCGGGCGAGGGGGCCGAAGAGGATTCAGAACTCGACACGTGGAGAGGTGACCGGTCGGCAAGTCCCTCCAGGTATGTTGAACCTGCAAATTGATCCTTGGGTATTCTGTGGTGTTTTTGTGGGCCTTGTCATTGTTGGTCCCTTTTGTTGTTTTTGGTTGCGCCACCACCGCAACGATCACAAAGAAAAGGATCCGAAGGGGGAAGAAAAGGCCCCCAACGATCCAGCCCAAGGACATGGACAGGAGGGAGAAAAGAAAAATGACTCACTCCTTATATCCGGTCCTGGACGAATTTCAGAATTTAGACCTTTCGGGGGAGGAGTTGGACCCCCAAGAAGAAGAAGATCTGGAAGAAGCAGCTGCTAAACATGAGAAAGAGAGATATGGGAGGGGAAGGCCCCCATCTTATAATTTTTCAGCGGTAAGGAAAAGGGGAAGCTCGGAGGCGCCTCGAGACTCCTGTTTTCCTTCTGCACCACCCTCCTACTCTCAGACGAGTGGAGGATGTCATTTTATTGAGAGGGATACGTGGGCGTGTTTAGCGTCTGCTTTCCCAGTTTTTAGGGATACGTGGGCGCGTTTAGCGTCTGCTTTCCCAGTTTTTTGAGAATCCCCAGACTCTGGATAGGCATTATGAGCCGGTGCCTTACGCCCAAGCTTGCCTTAGCATGGGTCAGTTTTTGGATTTCAAGTCCCTGGTCACTGACAGGGCACAGAGTCAGGCACGGCTCAATTTTCAGGCGGGGCATCCTCACTGGAATGTGGATATGCTCCTAGGCCAGGGAGAATGGACGTTTAATCAACGGGCCTACCCATGGGAAGTATATCAGCAGATTAATGATACTTTTTACAAATCATGGAAGGCCCTCCCAAAGAAGGGAGAGGTGACAGGGAGTCTAACTCCGCCCAGACACCCCACAGGTCACAGAATGTATGACAGTATTGGAAGTCTTTAAAAGATACCCAGAACCTTTTAATTTGTTTTTGGATTCGCAGTATGTTGTCAATGCCGTTGCCTCCCTTGAGGTGGCTGCTTCTGTGCAGTATACGAGCACAGTCTCAAATATATTGGCTCAAATTCAAAATTGTATATTACAAAGAGATAATCCATTTTACGTTGGTCATATTTGGGCTCATACTCTGCTTCCAGGACCAATGTCTGAAGCAGGAATCCTAAGATTTAAATTTTTATTTTATTTTATTTGTACGTGTATGAATGCCTGCCTACATGTGTGCCTGAGCACTACGTGTGTACGGTGCCCGTGGAAGCCAGAAGTTGTTGGATCCCCTAGAGCTGGAATTACAGAAGGTTGTGAACCTCCATGTAGATGCTGAGAACTGAACCTGGGTCTTCTGCAAGAGCAGCCAGTCAGTGCCCTTAACCATGGAACCACATCTCTAACACCCAAATTCCCAATCATTTGGCATTCTTCCCACGTGATTATATCTTATGCTGTTCCACTCCATCCCTCCCTCTCTTCAACATGTCCATGCTGTACTTACCCAGCCATGACTTAACTATCTCAGTTTCAGGCTAAGCATCTGGGCGCTGGGTGCTTATTTTCAGATAGCATCCCCATGCTCTGTCTCAGTGCCTGTGCCAAGAGCTCCTGTGACCACATATGCATCCTGTCATCTCTTGATATCCCAAAATAGACAAGAACAATGTGGTGACATAGCTGAAAGCTAAGCATGGTGGTGCGCACCTGGGGGAGTGCACACCTGGGGGTTCACACCTGGGGGATGCACACCGGGGGGTTCGCACCTGGGGGGTTCACACCTGGGGGAGTGCATCCCTGGGGGAGTGCACACCTAGGGGCTGGGTGGGAGAGTGTGAAGTTTAAGGCCAGCCTGGGATACAGAGTGAGGTCTTGGAGAGAGCGGAGAGTGGAAGAGAGGTAGGGAGAGAGGGGGACAGGAAGGGAAAGGAGAGAAGGAGAGGGAGGGAGAAAGAAGTCAAAAAATGGTAAGGAGATCGTGTTCGTATAACTTTGTCATTGTTTATTCTATCACTAGTTATTTATTGTTAGGGCACTGTTGTGCCTAACTTATAAATTCATCTTTAACATTTTTTACATGTGTGTGCGTATGGAAGTATACCTGTGTCATGACTCCTGTGTAGAGGTCAGAGACAACTTGTGGATGTTGATTCTTTCCTTCGAAGTCAGGAAGTCAGGTCGTCAGGCTTGGCCACAAGCACCTCTACCTGCTGAGCCATCTCAAATGTAGTCCCTGGCTGTCCTGCAACTCACTCTGTAGACAGGCTGGCCTTGAACTCACAGAAATCCTCCTGCCTCTACCTCCTGAGTGCTGGGATTAAAGGTGTGTGCCACCATGACCCAGCATAAGAACTTATTTTTATTTGTTGCTCCAGTGCTTAGATTAATCCTTTTTTTAAAAAAATTGTTTAGTGTGTGTGTGTCCACCGAGGCCACAGGGGGGAGGTCTTTTGCAGCTGGAGTTACAGGTGATTGTGAGCTGCCAGATGTGAGTGCTGGGCTCTGAACTCTGGTCCATGCTAAAACAGCAATCACTCTTAGCCACTGAGCCATCTCTCCGGCCCTACTAAGGAATCTTTAATACAGATGTTTAACTGTGGATACCTGGTTGACTGACCACAGATGTTTAACCGTGGTTACCTGGTTGACTGACCACAGATGTTTAACTGTGGTTACCTGGTTCTCTAACCACAGATGTTTAACTGTGGTTACCTGGTTCTCTAACCACAGATGTTTAACTGTGGTTACCTGGTTGACTGACCACAGATGTTTAACTGTGGTTACCTGGTTCTCTAACCACAGATGTTTAACCGTGGTTACCTGGTTCTCTAACCACAGATGTTTAACTGTGGTTACCTGGTTCTCTAACCACAGATGTTTAACCGTGGTTACCTGGTTCTCTAACCACAGATGTTTAACTGTGGTTACCTGGTTCTCTAACCACAGATGTTTAACTGTGGTTACCTGGTTCTCTAACCACAGATGTTTAACCGTGGTTACCTGGTTCTCTAACCACAGATGTTTAACCGTGGTTACCTGGTTACCTGTGACAGTCAGATTGGTTGGTTTAGGAAATGGCTAAGGGGCCACTGCAAGCTCTTAATAAATGCAGCTCTCACCTGTCATCACAGGGGCTTCTTTTTGCAACAGATGGAGGGTATTACAGAGACACACAACTGGACGAATGCAGAGAACAAGTGACCGTGGGGGGCATAGTCCCAAATGGGACATCCATAACACAACCCTAGGTTCAGAGCACATCATGGAAAGAGGCAGAGAG
>PVIU01026405.1:0-22059 GCA_004026605.1 Ondatra zibethicus | reverse complement strand
TTTCAAAAAAAAAAAAAAAAGAAAAGAAGATGCGTCTTTCAGGAACCTTCTTGTGTTTCTTTGGTGCAAACTCAGGATTTAGTTTACAGGCTAAATACACTTTCAAAAGAATGTACTTATCTTTAAAACTAAAGAATGTAGACAGAATTGCCACACTCCATTTACTTCGAACAATGCTTTGAACAATGTAATCTGAGTGTTTCTCTTTAGAGAGAAACGCAAGTTTGTTTCACACAAAAGTATATCTCTGTGAACATTGAAGGGAATACTGAAAAGAAGATGCGTCTTTCAGAAACCTTCTTGTGTTTCTTTGGTGCAAATTCAGCATTCAGTTAAGAACCTAAATACACTTTCAAATAAAGTATTTTTCTTTAAAATTAAAGAATGTAGAAAGAAATGCCACACTCCATTTACTCCATACAATGCTTTGAACAATTTGAACAGGTTGTTTCTCGTTAGAGGGAAACGAATGTTTGTTTCTCGCATGAGCTTATAACGTTGAGAACAGTGAAGAGAATTCTTAAAAGACGATGTGTCTTTCATTAACTTTCTTGTCTTTCTTTGGTGCAAACTCTTCATTCAGTTAAGAAGCTAAATACACTTTCAAATAATGTATTTATCTTTAAAACTAAAGAATGTAGAAAAAATGCCACACTCCATTTACTTCTAACAATGCTTTGAACAATATAATCTGAGTGTTTCTCTTTAGAGAGAAACGAATGTTTGTTTCTCGCATGAGCTTATAACCCTGAGAACAGTGAAAAGAATACTTAAAAGACGATGTGTCTTTCATTAACCTTCTTGTCTTTTTTTCAAACTCAGCATTCAGTTATGAAGCTAAATACACTTTCAAAGAATGTATTTATCTTTAAAACTAAAGAATGTAGAAAGAAATGCTACACTACATTTACTTCGAACAATGCTTTGAACACTGTAATCTGAGTCTTTCTCTTTGAGAGAAACGCATGTTTGATTCACACATAATTATAAATCTGTGAACATTGAAGGGAATTCTGAAAAGAAGATGCGTCTTTCAGAAAACTTCTTGTGTTTCTTGGTGTAAACCCACCATTCAGTTGAGAAGAAAAATTCACTTTCACAAGAACGTACTTCTCTTTAAAACTAGAGAGTGTAGCCACAAATGACACCCTCCATTTACTTCTAACAATGATTTGAACACTGTAAACAGAGTGTATCTCTTTAGAGAGACAGGCATGTTTGTTTTACACATAAGTATATCTCTGTGAACATTGAAGGGAATACTGAAAAGAAGATGCGTCTTTCAGAAACCTTCTTGTGTTTCTTTGGTGCAAATTCAGCATTCAGTTAAGAAGCTAAATACACTTTAAAAGATCTTACTCATCTTTAAACCCAAAGAATGCAGACAGAAATGCCACACTCCATTTAATTCTAACAATGGGATGAACAAAGTGAACTAGTGTTTCTCTTTAGAGAGAAAAGCATGTTTGTTTTTCACATATGTATATCTCTGTGTACAGTGGAGAGAATACTGAAAAGAAGATGCGTCTTTCAGAAAACTTCTGTTTCTTTGGTGTAAATTCAGCATTCAGTTAAGAAGCTAAATACACTTTCAAAAGAATGTACTTATCTTTAAAATTAAAGAATGTAGAAAGAAATGCCACACTCCATTTACTCCATACAATGCTTTGACCAATTTGAACAGGTTGTTTCTCCTTAGCGAGAAACGAATGTTTGTTTCTCGCATGAGTTTATAACGCTGACAACAGTGAAGAGAATTCTTAAAAGACAATGTGTCTTTCATTAAAATTCTTGTCTTTCTTTGTTGCAAACTCTTCATTCAGTTAAGAAGCTTAATATACTTTCAAATAATGTATTTATCTTTAACTAAAGAATGTAGAAAGAAATGCCACACTCCATTTATTCTAACAATGCTTTGAACAATATAATCTGAGTATTTCTCTTTAGAGAGAAACGCATGTTTGTTTCACACATAAGCGTATAATGATATGAACAGTGAAGAGAATACTGAATAGAATATGCACCTTTTAGAAACCTTCTTGTGTTTCTTTGGTCAAATTCAGCATTCAGTAAACAGGCTAAATACAATTTCAAAAGAATGTACTTATCTTTAAAACTAAAGAATGTAGACAGAAATACCACACTCCATTTACTCCATACAATGCTTTGAACAATGTTAACAGAGTGTTTCTCTTTACAGCAAAACGGATGTTTGTTTCTTACCTAAGCTTATAAAGCTGAGAACAGTGAAGAGAATACTTAAAAGACGATGCGTCTTTCATGAACCTTCTTGTGCTTCTTTGGTGCAAACTCAGCATTCAGTCAAGAAGCTAAATACACTTTCAAAGGATGTATTTATCTTTAAAAGTAAAGAATGTAGAAAGAAATGCCACACTCCATTCACTTCTAACAATGCTTTGAACAATGTGAGCAGGTTGTTGCTCTTTAGAGAGAAACGAATGTTTGTTTTTCATATGAGCTTATTACGCTGAGAACAGTGAAGAGAATATTTAAAAGACGATGAGTTTTAATTAAACTTCTTGTGTTTCTTTGGTGCAAACTCAGCATACAGTTAATAAGCTAATTATACTTTCAAAAGAATGTACTTATCTTTAAAACTAAAGAATGTAGAAAGAAATGACACACTCCATTTACTTCTAACAATGCCTTGAACAAAGTAATCTGAGTGTTTCTCTTTGAGAGAAACGCATGTGTTTTTCACACATAAGTATATCTCTGTGAACATCGAAGGGAATACTGAAATGAAGATGCGCCTTTCAGAAACCTTCTTGTGTTTCTTTGGTGCAAACTCAGCATTCAGTTAACAGGCTAAATACACTTTCAAAAGAATGTACTATCTTTAAAACTAAAGAATGTAGACAGAAATGCCACACTCCATTTACTACTAACAATGCTTTGAACGATGTGAACAGGTTGTTTCTCTTTAGAGAGAAACGAATGTTTGTTTCTCACATGAGCTTATAATGCTGAGACCAGTGAAGAGAATACTTAAAAGACGATGCGTTTTAATTAACCTTCTTGAGTTTCTTTGCCGCAAACTTAACATTCAGTTAACAGGCTAAATACACTTTCAAAAGAATGTACTTATCTTTAAAACTAAAGAATGTAGAAAGAAATGCCACACTCCATTTACTTCTAACAATGCTTAGAACAATGTAAATTGAGTGTTTCACTTTGGAGAGAAATCATGTTTGTTTCACACATAAGCTTATAATGATATGAACAGTGAAGAGATTTCTGAAGAGAAAATGCGCCTTTCAGAAACATTCTTGTGTTTCTTTGGTTCATACTCAGCATTCAGTTAACAGGCTCAAAACACTTTCAAAAGAATGTACTTATCTTTTAAACTAAAGAATTTAGAAAAAAATGCGACACTTCATTTACTTGGAACAATGCTTTGAACAATGTAATCTGAGTGTTTGTCTTTAGAGAGAAACGCATGTTTGTTTCACACATAAGTATAAATCTGTGAACATTGAAGTAAATACTGAAAAGAAGATGCGTCTTTCATTAACCTTCTTGGGTTTCTTTGGTGCAAACTCAGCAGTCAGTTAAGAAGCTAAATACACTTTCAAAAGAATGTACTTATCTTTAAAACTAAAGAATGTAGAAAGAAATGCCACACTCCATTTATTCTATACTATGCTTTGAACAATGTAATCTGAGTGTTTCTCTTTAGAGAGAAACGCACGTTTGTTTTTCACATATGTTTATCTCTTTGTACACTGTAGAGAATACTGAAAAGAAGATGCGTATTTCAGAAAACTTCTTGTGTTTCTTTGTGTAAATCCACCATTCAGTTGAGAAGAAAAATTCACTTTCACAAGAACGTAATTCTCTTTAAAACTAGAGAATGTAGACACAAATGCCATACTCCATTTACTTCTAACAATGTTTTGAACAATGTAAACAGAGTGCATATCTTTAGAGAGACACGCATGTTTGTTTCACACATAAGATTATAGCGCTGTGAACACTGAAGAAAATAAAGAAAAGAAGATGCGTCTTTCAGGAACCTTCTTGTGTTTCTTTGGTGCAAACTCAGCATTCAGTTTACAGGCTAAATACACGTTCAAAAGAATGTACTTATCTTTAAAACTAAAGAATGTAGACAGAAATGCCACACTCCATTTACTTCGAACAATGCTTTGAACAAAGTAATCTGAGTGTTTCTCTTTAGAGAGAAACGCATGTTTGTTTCACACATAAGTATATGTCTGTGAACATTGAAGGGAATACTGAAAAGAAAATGCGTCTTTCAGATACCTTCTTTTGTTTCTTTGGTGCAAATTCAGCATTCAGTTAAGAAGCTAAGTACACTTTAAAAGATCTTACTTACCTTTAAAACTAAAGAATGCAGACAGAAATGCCACACTCCATTTACTTCTAACAATGATTTGAACAAAGTGAACTAGTGTTTCACTTTAGAGAGAAAAGCATGTTTGTTTTTCACATATGTATATCGCTGTGTACAGTGAAGAGAATACTGAAAAGAAGACGCATCTTTCAGAAAACTTCTGTTTCTTTGGTGTAAACTCAGCATTCAGTTAAGAAGCTAAATAAACTTTCAAAAGAATGTACATATCTTTAAAATTAAAGAATGTAGAAAGAAATGCCACACTCCATTTACTCCATACAATGCTTTGAACAATTTGAACAGGTTGTTTCTCGTTAGAGAGAAACGAATGTTTGTTTCTCGCATGAGATTATAAAGCTGAGAACAGTGAAGAGAATTCTTAAAAGACGATGTGTCTTTCATTAACCTTCTTGTCTTTCTTTGGTGCAAACTCTTCATTCAGTTAAGAAGCTAAATACAATTTCAAATAATGTATTTATCTTTAAAACTAAAGAATGTAGAAAGAAATGCCACACTACATTTACTTCTAACAATGCTTTAAACAATATAATCTGAGTGTTTCTCTTAGAGACAAACGCATGTTTGATTCACACGTAAGCTTATAATGATATGAACAGTGCAGAGAATACTGAATAGAAGATGCACCTTTCAGAAATCTTCTTGTGTTTCTTTGGTCAAATTCAGCTTTCAGTAAACAGCCTAAATACACTTTCAAAAGAATGTACTTATCTTTAAACGTAAAGAATGTAGACAGAAACACCACACTCAGTTTACTCCATACAATGCTTTGAACAATGTTAACAAAGTGTTTCTCTTTAGAGCAAAACGGATGTTTGTTTCTTACCTATGCCTATAATGCTGAGAACAGTGAAGAGAATACTTAAAAGTCGATGTGTCTTTCAATAACCTTTTTATGCTTCTTTGGTGCAAACTCAGCAATCAGTTAAGAAGCTAAATACACTTTCAAAGAATGTATTTATCTTTAAAAGTAAAGAATGTCGAAAGAAATGCCACACTCCATTTACTTCTAACAATGCTTTGAACAAGGTGAACAGGTTGTTTCTCATTAGAGAGAAACGAATGTTTGTTTCATACATGAGCTTATTACGCTGAGAACAGCGAAGAGAATATTTAAAAGACGATGAGTTTTAATTAAACTTCATGTGTTTCTTTGGTGCGAACTCAGCATTCAGTTAATAAGCTAAATACACTTTCAAAAGAATGTACTTATCTTTAAAACTAAAGAATGTAGAAAGAAATGACACACTCCATTTACTTCTAACAATGCTTTGAACAAAGTAATCTGAGTGTTTCTGTTTGAGAGAAACGCATGTGTGTTTCACACATAAGTATATCTCTGTGAACATTGAAGGGAACACTGAAAAGAAGATGCGTCTTTCAGAAAACTTCTTGTGTTTCTTTTTGTAAACCCACCATTCAGTTGAGAAGAAAAATTCACTTTCTCAAGAACTTACTTCTCTTTAAAACTAGAGAATGTAGACAGAAATGACAACTCCATTTACTTCTAACAATGCTTTGAACAATGTAAACTGAGTGCATCTCTTTAGAGAGACACGCATGTTTGTTTCACACATAACTTTATAGCGCTGGGAACAGTGAAGAAAATAATGAAAAGAAGATGCGTCTTTCAGAAACCTTCTTGAGTTTCTCTGCCGCAAACTCAACATTCAGTTAACAGGCTAAATACACTTTCAAAAGAATGTACTTATCTTTAAAACTAAAGAATGTAGTCAGGAATGCCACACTCCAATTACTTCTAACAATGCTTTGAACAATGTGAACAGTTTGTTTCTCGTTAGAGAGAAACGAATGTTTGTTTCTCGCATGAGGTTATAACGCTGAGAACATTGAAGAAAATACTTAAAAGATGATGCGTCTTTCCTTAACCTTCTTGTGTTTCTTTGCTGCAAACTCAGCATTCAGTTAAGAAGCTAAATACACTTTCAAAAGAATGTACTTATCTTTCAAACTAAAGAATGCAGAAAGAAATGCCACACTCCATTTACTCCATACAATGCTTTGAACAATTTGAACATGTTTCTCGTTAGAGAGAAACGAATGTTTGTTTCTTGCATGAGCTTATAACGCTGAGAACAGTGAAGAGAATACTTAAAAGACGATGTGTCTTTCAATAACCTTCTTATGTTTCTTTGTTGCAAACTCAGCATTCAGTTAAGAAGCTAAATACACTTTAAACGAATGTATTTATCTTTAAAACTAAAGAATGTAGAAAGAAATGCCTCACTCCATTTACTTCCAACAATGCTTTGAACAATGTGAACAGGTTGTTTCTCGTTAGAGTGAAACGAATGTTTGTTTCTCACATGAGCTTATAACGGTGAGAACAGTGAAGAGAATATTTAAAAGACAATGCGTTTTAATTAACCTTCTTGTGTTTCTTTAGTGCAAATTCAGCATTCAGTTAAGACTATAAATACACTTTCAAAAGAATGTAATTATCTTTAAAACTAAAGAATGTAGAAAGAAATGCCACACTCCATTTACTTCTAACATTGCTTTGAACAATGAAAACTGAGTGTATCTCTTTAGAGAGAAACGCATGTTTGTTTCACACATAAGTATATCTCTGTGAACATTGAAGGTAATACTGTAAAGAAGATGCGTCTTTGAGAAACCTTCTTGTGTTTCTTTGTTGCAAATTCAGAATTCAGTTAAGAAGCTAAATACACTTTAAAAGATCTTACTTATCTTTAAACCTAAGGAATGCAGACAGAAATGCCACACTCCATTTATTTGTAATAATGCTTGGAACAAAGTGAACTAGTGTTTCTCTTTAGAGAGAAAAGCATGTTTGTTTTTCACATATGTATATCTCTGTGTACAGTGGAGAGAATACTGAAAAGAAGATGCGTCTTTCAGAAAACTTCCTGTGTTTCTTTCGTGCAAACTCAGCATTCAGTTAAGAAGCTAAGTACACTTTCAAAAGAATGTACTTATCTTTCAAACTAATGAATGTAGAAAGAAATGCCACACTCCATTTACTCCATACAATGCTTTGAACAATTTGAACAGGTTGTTTCTCGTTAGAGAGAAAGTAATGTTTGTTTCTCGCATGAGCTTATAACGCTGAGAACAGTGAAGAGAATACTTAAAAGACGATTTGTCTTTCATTAACCTTCTAGTCTTTCTTTGGTGCAAATTCCTCATTCTGTTAAGAAGCTAAATACACTTTAAAAGAACTTACATATCTTTAAACCTGAAGAATGCAGACAGAATGCCACACTCCATTTATTTCTAACAATGCTTTGCACATAGTGAAATAGTGTTTCTCTTTAGAGAGAAAAGCAAGTATGTTTCTCACATATGTATATCTCTGTGTACAGTGGAGAGAATACTGAAAAGAAGATGCTTCTTTCAGAAAACTTCTTGTGTTTCTTTGGTGCAAACTCAGCATTCAGTTAAGAAGCTAAATACACTTTCAAAAGAATGTACTTATCTTTAAAACTAAAGAATGTAGAAAGAAAACCACACTCCATTTACTCCATACAATGCTTTGAACAATTTGAACAGGTTGTTTCTCGTTAGAGAGAAACGAATGTTTGTTTCTCGCATGAGCTTATAACGCTGATAACAGTGAAGAGATTACTTAAAAGACATTGTGTCTTTCAATAACCTTCTTGGGTTTCTTTGGTGCAAACTCAGCATTCAGTTAAGAAGCTAAATACACTTTCAACGAATGTATTTATCTTTAAAACTAAAGAATGTAGAAAGAAATGCCACACTCCATATATTTCTAACAATGCTTTGAACGATGTGAACAGGTTGTTTCTCGTTAGAGAGAAACGAATGTTTTTTTTCCCACATGAGGTTATAACGCTGAGAACAGTGAAGAGAATATTTAAAAGACGATGCGTTTTAATTAACCTTCTTGTGTTTTTTTGGTGCAAATTCAGCATTCTGTTAAGAAGCTAAATACACTTTCAAAAGAATGTACTTATCTTTAAAACTAAAGAATGGAGAAAGAAATGCCACACTCCATTTACTTCTAACAATGCTTTGAACACTGTATTCTGAGTATTTCTCTTTGAGAGAAATGCATGTTTGTTTCACACATAAGTATAAATCTGTGAACATTGAAGGGAATACTGAAAAGAAGATGCGTCTTTCAGAAACCTTCTCTTGTTTCTTTAGAGCAAATTCAGCATTCAGTTAAGAAGCTAAATACACTTTAAAAGAACTTATTTCTCTTTAAACCTAAAGAATGCAGACGGAATGCCACACTCCATTTACTTTTAACAATGCTTTGAACACTGAAATCTCAGTGTTCCTCTTTGAGAGAAACGCATGTTTGTTTCACATTTAAGCTGATAATGATATGAACAATGAAGAGAATACTGAATAGAAGATGCGCCTTTCAGAAACCTTCTTGTGTTTCTTTGGTGCAAACTCAGCATTCAGTTAACAGGCCAAATACACATTCAAAAGAATGTACTTATCTTTAAAACTAAAGAATGTAGACAGACATACCACACTCCATTTACTCCATACAATGCTTTGAACAATGTTAACAGAGTGTTTCTCTTTAGGGAGAATCGGATGTTTGTTTCTTACCTAAGCATATAAAGCAGATAACAGTGAAGAGAATACTTAAAAGAATGTGCGTCTTTCATTAACCTTCTTGTGTTTCTTTGATGCAAACTCAGCATTCAGTAAAGAAGCTAAATACTCTTTCAAAGAATGTATTTATCTTTAAAAGTAAAGAATGTAGAAAGAAATGCCACACTCCATTCACTTCTAAGATTGCTTTGAACAATGTGAACAGGTTGTTTCTCTTTAGAGAGAAACGAATGTTTGTTTCTCACATGAGCTTATAACGCTGAGAACAGTGAAGAGTATATTTAAAAGACGATGCGTTTTAATTAACCTCCTTGTGTTTCTTTGTGCACAGTCAGCATTCAGTTAATAAGCTAAATACACTTTCAAAAGAATGCACTTATCTTTAAAACTTAAGAATGTAGAAAGAAATGCCACACTCCATTTACTTCTAACAATGCTTTGAACAAAGTGAACTAGTGTTTCTCTTTAGAGAGAAAATCAAGTTTGTTTCTCACATATGTATATCTCTATTATAGTGAAGAGAATACTGAAAAGAAGATGGTCTTTCAGAAAACTTCTTGGGTTTCTTTGGTGGAAACTCAGCATTCAGTAACAGGCTAAATACACTTTCAAAAGAATGTACTTATCTTTAAAACTAAATAATGTAGAAAGAAATGCCACACTCCATTTACTCCATACAAAGCTTTGAACAATTTAAACAGGTTGTTTCTCGGTAGAGAGAAACGAATGTTTGTTTCTCGCCCGAGCTTTTAACGCTGAGAACAGTGAAGAGAATACTTAAAAGACGATGTGTCTTTCAATAACCTTCTTGAATTTCTTTGGTGCAAACTCAGCATTCAGTTAAGAAGCTAAAACACTTTCAACAAATGTATTTATCTTTAAAACTAAACAATGTAGAAAGAAATACCACACTCCATTTACTTCTAACAATGCTTTGAACAAAGTAATCTGAGTGTTTCTCTTTGAGAGAAACGCATGTTTGTTTCACACATAAGTATAAATCTGTGAACATTGAAAGGAATACTGCAAAGTACATGCGTCTTTCATTAACCTTCTTGGGTTTCTTTGGTGCAAACTCAGCAGTCAGTTAAGAAGCTAAATATACCTTAAAAGATCTTACTTATCTTTAAAACTAAAGAATGCAGAGAGAAATGCCACACTCCATTTACTTCTAACAATGTTTTGAACAAAGTGAACTAGTGTTTCTCTTTAGAGAGAAAAGCATGTTTGTTTTTCACATATGTATATGGCTGTGTACCGTGGAGAGAATACTGAAAAGAAGATGCGTCTTTCAGAAAACTATGTTTCTTTGTTGAAAACTCAGCATTCAGTTAAGAAGCTAAATGCACTTTCAAAGGAATGTACTTATCTTTAAAATTAAAGAATGTAGAAAGAAATGCCACACTCCATTTACTCCATACAATGCTTTGAACAATTTGAACAGGTTGTTTCTCGTCAGAGAGAAACGAATGTTTGTTTCTCGCATGAGCTTATAACGCTGAGAACAGTGAAGAGAATTCTTAAAAGACGATGTGTCTTTCATTAACCTTCTTGTCTTTCTTTGGTGCAAACACTTCATTCATTTAAGAAGCTAAATACACTTTCAAATAATGTATTTATCTTTAAAACTAAAGAATGTAGAAAGAAATGCCACACTCCATTTACTTCTAACAATGCTTTGAACAATATAATCTGAGTGTTTCTCTTTAGAGAGAAACGAATGTTTGTTTCTCGCATGAGCTTATAACTCTGAGAACAGTGAAAAGAATACTTAAAAGACGATGTGTCTTTCATTAACCTTCTTGTCTTTTTTTCAAACTCAGCATTCAGTTATGAAGCTAAATACACTTTCAAAGAATGTATTTATCTTTAAAACTAAAGAATGTACAAAGAGGTCCCACGGAGCCGAGCAGAGAGGAGCGGCCAACCCTCAGTAGGCCTGCCTTTGGGACCGAGAACCTCGCCCAACCAGCCTCCGCGGATTCATCTGGACCCTGTCCCGGCTGCACCTGGGGTCGGCCCACCCGGGCTAAGGCCTTGGGGGAAGGGCGAGTCCCCTGCTAGGGGGCCTCCTTTGTCCCACGTAGCCGAGCAGAGAGGAGCGGGCAACCCTCAGTAGGCCTGCCTTTTGGCATTGTTAGAAGTAAATGGATTGTGCGATTTCTTTCTACATTCTTTGCTTTTAAAGATAATTACGTTCTTTTGAAAGTGTATTTAGCTTCTTAACTGCATTATGTGTTTGCACCAATGAAACACAAGAAGGTTTCTGAAAGACGCATCTTCTTTTAAGTATTCTCTTCACTCTTCTCAGCATTATAAGCTCATGTGTGAAACAAACATGCATTTCCCTCTAAAGAGAAACACTCTGTTCACATTGTTCCAAGTATTGTTAGAAGTAAATGGAGTGTGGCATTTCTGTCTACATTCTTTAGCTTTAAAGATAAGTACGTTCTTTGAAAGTGTATTTAGCTTCTCAACTGAATTGTGAGCTTACACAAAGAAAAAACGAATGTTTCTGAAAGACTCATCTTCTTTTCAGTATTCTCTTCACTGTTCACAGGGTTATAAGCTTATGTGAGAAACAAACATGCATTTCTCTGTAAAGAGGAACACTCTGTTCACATTTTTCAAAAAATTCAGTATGAAATAGAGGGTTGAAATTCTGTCTACATTCTTTTGTTTTAAAGATAAGTACGTTCTTTGAAAGTGTATTTAGCTTCTTTACTGAAAGCTGAGTTTGCACCAAAGAAACAGAAGAAGGTTAATGAAAGACGCATCTTCTTTTATGTATTCTCCTCACTGTTCTCAGCGTTATAAGCTCATGTGAGAAAGAACCATTCGTTTCTCTCTAAAGAGAAACCATCTGCTCACATTGTTCAAGCATTGTCTGGAGTTAATCGAGTGTGGCATTTCTGTCTACATTCTTTAGTTTCAAAGATAAGTACATTCTTTTGAAAGTGTATTTAGCTTCTTAACTGAATGCTGAATTTGCACCAAAGGATCACAAGAAGGTTTCTGAAAGAAGCATCTACTTTTCAGTATTCTCTTCACACTTCACAGCGTTATAAGCTTATGTGAGAAACAAACATGCATTTCTCTGTAAAGAGAAACAGTTTGTTAACATTTTTCAAAGCATTTCAGAAGTAAATAGATGGTTGAAATTCTGTCTACATTCTTTTGTTTTAAAGATAAGTATGTTTTTTTGGAAGTGTATTTAGCTTCTTAACTAAATGGTGAGTTTATCCCAAAGAAACACAAGAAGGTTAATGAAAGACGCATCTTCTTTTAAGTATTCTCTTCACTGTTCTCAGCGTTATAAGCTTATGTACAAAACAAACATGCATTTCTCTCTACAAAGAACACTCTGTTCACTTTGTTCAATGCATTGTTAGAAGTAAATGGAGTGTGCCATTTCTTTCTACATTCTTTGCTTTTAAAGATAATTACGTTCTTTTGAAAGTGTATTTAGCTTCTTAACTGAATTATGAGTTTGCACCAATGAAACACAAGAAGGTTTCTGAAAAACACATCTTCTTTTAAGTATTCTCTTCACTCTTCTCAGCATTATAATCTTATGTGCAGAACAAACATGCATTTCTCTCTAAAGAAAAACACTCTGTTCACATTGTTCCAACTATTGTTAGAAGTAAATGGAGTGTGGCATTTCTGTCTACATTCTTTAGCTTTAAAGATAAGTACGTTCTTTGAAAGTCTATTTAGCTTCTCAACTGAATGGTGAGCTTACACAAAGAAAAAAAGAGGGTTCTGAAAGACTCATCTTCTTTTCAGTATTCTCTTTACTGTTCACTGCGTTATACTTATTTGTGAAACATACATGCATTTCTCTCTAAGAAGAACACTCTGTTCACTTTGTTCAAAGCATTGTTAGAAGTAAATGAAGTGTGGCATTTCTTTCTACATTCTTTTGTTTTCAAGATAAGTACGTTCTCTGAAATTGTATTTAGCTTCTTAACTGAATGATGTGTTTGCACCAAAGAAACACAAGAAGGTTTCTGAAAGATGCATCTTCTTTCCAGTATTCTCTTCACTGTTCACTGCGTTATACTCATGTGTAAAACAAACATGCATTTCTCTCTAAAAAGAACACTCTGTTCACATTGTTCAAAGAATTGTCTGGAGTAAATGAAGTGTGGCATTTCTGTCTACATTCTTCAGTTTCAAAGATAAGTACATTCTATTGAAAGTGTATTTAGCCTCTTAACTGAATGCTGAGTTTGCACCAAAGAAACACAAGAAGGAGTCTGAAAGCCGCCTCTGCTTTTCATTATTCTCTTCTCTGTCCACAGCATTATAAACTTATGTGTGAAACAAACATGTGTTTCTCTCTAAAGAGATACACTCAGTTTGCATTGTTCAAAGCATGGTTTGAAGTAAATGGAGTGTGGCATTTCTGTCTACATTCTTTAGCTTTAAAGATAAGTACGTTCTTTGAAAGTGTATTTAGCTTCTCAACTGAATGCTGAGTTTGCACCCAAGAAACACAAGAAGGTTTCTGAAAGACGCATATTCTTTTCAGTATTCTCTTCATAGTTCACAGCGTTATAAGCATAAGTGAGAAACGAACATGTCTTTCTAAAGTGACAATCTCTGTTCACATTGTTCAAAGCATTGTTAGAAGTAAATGGAGTGTGACATTTATATCTACATTCTTTAGTTTTAAAGATAACTACTTTGTTTTGAAAGTCTATTTAGCTTCTTAACTGAATGCGGAGTTTTCACAAAAGAAACACAAGGTTTCTGAGAGACGCATCTTCTTTTCAGTATTCTCTTTACTGTTCATTGCGTTATAAGATTATGTGTGAAACAAACATGCATTTCTCTAAAGAGAAACACTCAGTTTACAATGTTCAGAGCATTGTAGGAAATAAATGGTGTGTGGCATTTCTGTCTACATTGTTTAATTTTAAAGATAAGTACGTTCTTTTAAAAGTACATGTAGGTTCTCAACAGAATGGTGAGTTTACAAAAAGAAACACAAGAAGGTTGCTGAAAGATGCATATTCTTTTCAGTATTCTCTTCACTGTTCATAGCGTTATACTTATGTGTGAAACAAACATGCGTTTCTCTCTAAAGAGAAACACTCTGTTCACTTTGTTCAAAGCATTGTTTGAAGTAAATGGAGTGTGGCATTTCTTTCTACATTCTCTGGTTTTAAAGATAAGTACGTTCTTTTGAAAGTGTATTTAGCTTGTTAACTGAATGCTGAGTTTGCACCAAAGAAACAGAAGAAGGTTAATGAAAACGCATATTCTTTTATGTATTCTCTTCACTGTTCTCAGCGTTATAAGCTCATGTGAGAAACAAACATTCGTTTCACTCTAAAGTGAAACCTTCTGTTCACATTGTTCAAAGCATTTTTTGGAGTAAATGGAGTGTGGCATTTCTGTCTACAGTCTTTAGTTTTAAAGATAAGTAAGTTCTTTTAAAGTTTACTTAGCTTCTTAACTGATTGCTGAGCCTGCACCAAAGAATCAAAAGATGTTTTCTGAAAGACCATCTTATTTTCAGTATTCTCTTCATGTTCATAGAGTTATAAGCTTTTGTGTGAAAAAAACATTCGTTTTTCTCTAAAGACAAAGTCTGTTCAAATTGTTCAGAGCATTTTTAGAAGTAATGGAGTGTGGCATTTCTGTCTACATTCTTTAGTTTTGAAGATAAGTACATTGTTTTGAAAGTTTATTTAGCTTGTTAACTGAATGCTGAGTTTTCACCAAAGAAACACAAGAAGGTTTCTGAAAGACGCATCTTCTTCTCATTATTCTCTTCATTGTTCACAGCGTTATGAAAATATGTGAGAAACGAACATGTCTTTCTGAAGAGAAAAACTCTGTTCGCATTGTTCAAAGCATTGTTAGAAGTAAATGGAGTGTGACATTTATATCTACATTCTTTAATTTTAAAGGTAAGTACATTGTTTTGAAATTGTATTTAGCTTCTTAGTTGAATGCTGAGTTTGCACAAAAGAAACACAAGGATTCTGAAAGACGCATGTTCTTTTCAGTATTCTCTTCACTGTTCATTGCATTATAAGCTCATGTGAGAAACAAACATTCGTTTCTCTCTTAAGAGAAACACTGTTCACATTTACAAAGCACTGTTAGAAGTAAATGGAGTGTGGCATTTCTGTCTACATTCTTTAGCTTTAAAGATAAGTACGTTCTTTTGAAAGTGTATTTTGATTCTTAACAGAATGCTGAATTTGCACTAAAGAAACAGTGAAGTTTTCTGAAGGACGCATCTTATTTTCTGTATTCTCTTCAATGTTCATAGCGTTATAACCTCATGTGTGAAACAAACATGCCTTTCTCTCTAAAGAGAAACACTCTGTAAACATTTTTCAAAGCATTTCAGAAGTAAATAGAGGGTTGAAATTCTGTCTACATTATTTAGTTTTAAGGAAAAGTACGTTCTTTTGAAAGTGTATTTAGCTTCTTAACTGAGTGGTGAGTTTTCACCAAAGAAATACAAGAAGGTTAATGAAAGACGCATCTTCTTTTAAGTATTCTCTTCACTGTTCTCAGCGTTATAAGTTCATGTACGAAACAAACATGCGTTTCTCTCTAAAGAGAAACACTCAGATTACATTGTTCAAAGCATTGTTAGAAGTAAATGGAGTGTGGCTTTTCTATCTACATTCTTTAGTTTTGAAGATAAGTAAGTTCTTTTAAAGTGTATTTAGCTTCTTAAATGAATGCTGAGTTTGCACCAAAGAAACAAAAGAAGATTTCTGAATGACGCGTCTTATTTTCAGTATTCTCTTCAGTGATCACAGCGCTTTAAGCTTAAGTGTGAAACAAACATGTGTTTCTCTCTAAAGAGAAACACTCTGTTCACATTGTTCAAAGCATTGTTAGGAGTAAATGGAGTGTGGCATTTCTGTCTACATTCTTTAGTTTTAAAGATAAGTACGTTCTTTTGAAAGTGTATTTAGCTTGTTAAATGAATGCTGAGTTTTCACCTAAGATAACAAGGTTTCTGAAAGACACATCTTCTTTTCAGTATTCTCTTCATTGTTCACAGCCTTATAAGCTTATGTGAGGCACGAACATGTCTTTCTCTCTAAAGAAAAACATTCTGTTAACATTGTTTTAAGCATTGTTAGAAGTAAATGGAATGTGACATTTCTGTCTACATTTTTAGTTTTAAACATTAGTACGTTCTTTTGAATGTGTATTTAGCTTCTTAACTGAATGATGAGTTTGAACCAAAAAACACAAGAAGTTTCCTGAAAGATTCTTCTTTTCAATATTCTCTTCACTGTACACAGCGTTATAAGCTTAGGTGAGAAACAAACATGTGTTTCTCTCTAAAGAGAAACACTTTGTTCCCTTTGTTCAAAGCATTTTTAGAAGTAAACGGAGTGTGGATATTTCTGTCTACATTCTTTAGTTTTAAAGATAAGTACGTTCTTTTGAAAGTGTATTTAGCTTCTTAAGTGAATGCTGTGTTTGCACAAAAGAAACACAAGGTTTCTGAAAGACGCATCTTCTTTTCAGTATTCTCTTCACTGTTCATTGCGTTATAAGTTTATTTGTGAAACAAAGATGCATTTCTCTCTAAAGGGAAACACTCAGTTTACATTGTTCAAAGCATTGTTAGAAGTAAATTGAGTGTGGCATTTCTGTCTACATTCTTTAGTTTTAAAGATAAGTACGTTCTTTGAAATTGTATGTAGCTTCTCAACTGAATGCTGGGTTTACACCAAAGAAACAAAAGAAGTTTTCTGTAAGACGCCTCTTATTTTCAATATTCTCTTCAATGTTCATAGCGTTATAAGCTTATGTGTGAAACAAACATGCCTTTCTCTCTAAAGAGAATCAGTCTGTTCACATTATGCAAAGCATTGTTAGAAGTAAATGGAGTGTGGCATTTCTGTCTACATTCTTTAGTTTTGAAGATAAGTAAGTTATTTTAAAGTGTATTTAGCTTCTTAACTGAATGGTGAGTGTGCACCAAAGAAAGAAAAGAAGTTCTCTGAAAGACGCGTCTTATTTTCAGTATTATCTTCAATGTTCATAGCGTTATAAGCTTAAGTGTGAAACAAACATATGTTTCTCTCCAAAGAGAAATACTCTTTTGCCTTGTTCAAAGCATTGTTAGGAGTAAATGGAGTGTGGCATTTCTGTCTACATTCTTTAGTTTTAAAGATAAGTACATTGTTTTGAAAGTGTATTTAGCTTGTTAACTGAATGCTGAGTTGGCACCAAAGTATCACAAGAAGGTTTCTGTAAGATGCATCTTCTTTTCATTTTTCTCTTCACTGTTCACAGTGTTATAAGCTTATGTGTCAAACAAACATGCATTTCTCCCTAAAGGGAAACAATCTATTCACATTGTTCAAAGCATTGTTAGAAGTAAATGGAGTGTGGCATTTCTGTCCACATTCTTTAGTTTTAAACATAAGTACGTTCTTTTGAAAGTGTATTTAGCTTCTTAACTGAATACTGAGTTTGCAACAAAGAAACAGAAGAAGTTTAATGAAAGACGCATCTTCTATTATGTGTTGTCTTCACTGTTCTCAGTGTTATAAGCTCATGTGAGAGACAAAGTTTGTTTCTCTGTAAAGAGAAACCCTCTGTTCACATTGTTCAAAGCATTGTCTGGAGTAAATGGAGTGTGGCATATCTGTCAACATTCTTTAGTTTTAAAGATATGAACATTCTTTTGAAAGTGTATTTACCTGTTAACTTAATGCTGAGTTTGCACCAAAGAAACACAAGAAGGTTTCTGAAAGATGCATCTTCTTATCAGTATTCTCTTCACTGTTCACTGCATTATAAGCTCATGTGAGAAACAAATATGCATTTCCCTCTGAAGATAAACAGTCTGTTCCCATTGTTCAAAGTATTTCAGAAGTAAATAGAGGGTTGAATTTCTGTCTACATTCTTTAGTTTTAAAGATAAGTATGTTATTTTGAAAGTATATTTAGCTTCTTAACTGAATGGTGAGTTTGTACCAAAGAAACACAAGATGGTTTCTGAAAGACGCATCTTCTTTTCAGTATTCTCTTCATTGTTCACAGCCTTATAAGCTTATGTGAGGAACGAACATGTCTTTCTTTCTTAAGAGAAACACTCTTCACTTTGTTCAAAGCATTGTTAGAAACAAATGGATTGTGGCATTTCTTTTTACATTCTTTGATTTTAAAGATCAGTACGTTCTTTTGAAAGTGTATTTAGCTTCTTAATGCATGGTGAGTATACACGAAAGAAACACATGAAGGTTTCTGAAAGACACATCTTCTTTTCAGTATTCTCATCATTTTTTACAGCGTTATAAGCATATGTGAGAAACGAACATGTCTTTCTAAAGACAAAAACTCTGTTCGCATTGTTCAAAGAATTGTTAGAAATAAATGGAGTGTGGCATTTCTGTCTACATTCTTTTGTTTTGAAGATAAATACGTTGTTTTGAAAGTGTATTTAGCTTCTTAACTGAATGCTGAGTTTGCACGAAAGAAACACAAGGTTTCTGAAAGACATATCTTCTTTTCAGTATTCTCTTCACTGTTCACTGCGTTATACTTATGTGTTAAATAAACATGGGTTTCTCTCTAATTACAAACAGTCTATTCCCATTGTTCAAAGCATTTTTAGGAGCAATTGGAGTGTGGCATATCTGTCTACATTCTTTAGTTTTAAAGATAAAACTCAGCATTCAGTTAAGAAGCTAAATACACTATCAAAGAATGTAATTATCTTTAAAACTGAAGATTGCCACACTCCATTTAATTCTAACAATGTTTTGAACAAAGTGAACAAAGTGTTTTTCTTTAGAGAGAAATGCATGTTTGATTCCCACATAAGCTTATAACGCTGAGAACCCTGAAGAGATTAATGAAAAGAATATGCGTCTTTCACAAATCTTCTTGTTTTTCTTTGGTGCAAACTCAGCATTCAGTTAACAGGCTAAATACACTTTCAAAAGAATGTAGTAATCTTCAAAACTAAAGAATGTAGACAGAAATGTTGCACTCCATTTAGTCCAGACAATGCTCTGAACAACGTGAACAGAGGATTTCTCTTTAGAGAGAAACGAATGTTTGTTTCTCACATGAGCTTATAATGCTGAGAACAGTGAAGAGAATACATAAAATAAGATGCGTTTTCATTAAATTTCTTGTGTTTCTTTGGTGCAAACTCAGCCTTCAGTTAAGAAGCTTAATAGACTTTGAAAACAACGTACTTATTTTTAAAACTAAAGAATGTAGACAGAAATTCAACCCTCTATTTACTTCTGAAATGCTTTGAACAATGTGAACAGACTGTTTCTCTTTAGAAAGAAATGCATGTTTGTTTCTCACAGAAGCTTATAACGCTGTGAACAGTGAAGAGAATACTGAAAATAAGATGCGTCTTTCAGAAACCTTGTTGTGTTTCTTTGTGTAAACTCACTATTCAGTTGAGAAGCTAAATGCACTTTCAAAAGAACGTAATTATCTTTAAAACTAGACAATGTAGACAAAAATGCCACAGTCCATTTACTTCTGACAATGCTTTGTATAATGTAAACTGATTGTTTCTCTTTAGAGAAAATGCATGTTTGTTTCACACATAGTCTTATGACGCTATGAAGAGTGAAGAGAATACTGGAGATGCGTCTTTTAGAAACCTTCTTGTGTGTCTTTGGTGCAAACTCAGCATTCATTTATGAAGCTAAATACAAGTTCAAAGAATGTACTTATCTTTAAAACTCAAGAATGTAGACAAAAATATAGCACTCCATTTACTTCTAACAATTTTTTGAACAGAGTGTTTCTTTTTACAGAGAAACGCATGTTTGATTCTCACATAAGTTTATAATGCTGTTAACAGTGAAGAGAACACTGAAAATAAGATGCGTCTTTCAGAAATCTTCTTGTGTTCCTTTGTTGCCTACTCAGCATTTAGTTAAGAAGCTAAATACTCTTTCAAAAGAATGTATATATCTCAAAAACTCAAGAATGTAGACTGAAATGCAGCACTCCATTTGCTTCTAACAATGCTTGGAAAATTGTGAACAGAGTGTTTCTCTTTACAGAGAAAAGCATGTTGATTTCTCACATAAGCTTACAATGCTGTTAACAGTTAAGAGAATAGTGAAATGAAGAAGCTTGTTTCAGAAACCTTGTTCTCTTTTTTTGGTGCAAAGTCACCATTCAGTTAAGACGATAAATACACTTCCAAAGAATGTACTTATCTTGAAAACCCTAGAATGTAGACAGAAATGGAGCACTCTATTTACTACTAACAATGCATTGAACAATGTGAACACAGTGTTTCTCTTTAGAGAGAAACGCATGTTTGTTTCACACATAAGCTTATAACGCTATGAACAGCGAATAGAATACTGAAATGATGATGCATCTTCCCGAAACCTTCTTGTGTTTTTTTGGTGTAAACACAGCATTCCGTCAAGAAGATAAGAACACTTTAAAAGAACTTACTTATCTTCAAACTAAGCAATGTAGACAGAAATGCCACACTCCATTTACTTCTAACAATCCTTTGAACAATGTAAACTGAATGTTTCCCTTTAGAGAGAAACGCATGTTTGTTTGACACATAAGCTTCTAACGCTATGAACACTGAATAGAATAAAGAAATGAAGATGCGTCTTCAGAAACCTTCTTCTCTTTCTTGGTGCAAAGTCACCATTCAGGTAAGACGATAAATACACTTCCAAAGATTGTACTTCTCTTGAAAACCCTAGAATTTAGACATAAATGGAGCACTCCATTTACTCCTAACAATGCTTTGAACAATGCGAACTGAATGTTTCTCTTTAGAGAGAAACGCATGTTTGTTTGACACCTAAGGTTATAACTCTGTGAACATTGAAGAGAATACTGAAAAGAAGATGCGTCTTTCAGAGTCCTTCTTGTGTTTCTTTGGTGCAAACTCACAATTCAGTTAAGAAGCTGAATACACTTTCAAAAGTTTGTACTTATCTTTAAAACAAAAGAATGTAGACAGAAATGGAGCATTCCATTTACTTCTAACAATGCTTTGAAAAATGTGAACAGAGTATTTTTATTAATAGAGAAACGCATGTTTGTTTCTCACATAAGTTTGTAACGCAGTTAACAGTGAAGAGAATACTGAAAAGAAGAGACATCTTTCAGAAACCTTCTTGTGTTTCTTTGGTGCAAACTCAGCATTCAGTGAAGGAGCTAAATGCTCTTTCAAAAAAATGTACTCATCTCGAATACTGAAGAATGTAGACAGAAATGGAGCACTTCATTTACCTCTAAAAATGCTTTGAACAATGTGAACAGAGTGTTTCCCTTTAGAGACAAAGGCATGTTTGTTTCTGACATAAGCTTTTAAGGCTGTTAACAGTGAAGATAATACTGAAAAGAAGATGCATCTTTTAGAAACCTTCTTGTGTTTCTTTGGTGCAAACTCAAAATTCAGAGAAGAAACTGAATAAACTTTCAAAATGATGTACTTATCTTGAAAACAAAGAATGTAGACAGAAATAGAACCCTCCATTTACTTCTTCCAATACTTTAAACAATGTGAACAGAGTGTTTTTATTTCAAGAGAAACTGCTGGTAACAGTGAAGATAATACTGAAAAGAAGTTGCATCTTTCAGAAACCTTCTTGTGTTTCTTTGGTGCATACTCAGCATTCAGTTAAGAAGCTAAATACTCTTTCAAAAAATGTACATATCTCAAAAACTCAAGAATGTAGTCAGAAATGGAGCACTCCATTTACTTATAAGAATGCTTTTAACAATGTGAACAGAGTGTTTCTCTCCAGAGAGAAAGGCATGGTTGTTTCTCACGTAAGCTTATAATGCTGTTAACAGTGAACAGAATATTGAAAAGAAGAAGCTTCTTTCAGAAACCTTCTTCTCTTTCTTTGGTACAAAGACAACATTCAGTCAAGAGGCTAAATACACTTTCAAGGGAATGTACTTATCTTGAAAACTCTAGAATTTAGACAGAAAAGGAGTACTCCATTTACTTTTTTTTTTCCATACATTGTTTTGTTTTATTTTTTCCATTCAAGAACATAATTAAAGATAAAAAAAAAATTTTTTTTCCTTTCTTCCCCTTCTCCCGGTCCCCTCCC
>PVIU01026404.1:11284-22161 GCA_004026605.1 Ondatra zibethicus | reverse complement strand
AATGGAGTACAGACCTAAACAGAGAACTCTCAACAGAGGAATCTAAAATGGCTGAAAGACACTTAAGGAAATGTTCAACATTCTTAGTCATCAGAGAAATGCAAATCAAAACAACTCTGAGATTCCATCTTACACCTGTAAGAATGGCCAAGATCAAAAACACTGATGACAACTTATGCTGGAGAGGTTGTGGGGAAAAGGGAACACTTCTGCATTGCTGGTGGGAACACAAGTTGGTACAACCCCTTTGGATGTCAGTGTGGTGATTTCTCAGAAAATTAGGAAACAACTTTCCTCGAGACCCAGTAATACCACTTTTAGGTATATATCCAAAGGATGCTCAATTGTGCCACAAGGACATGTGCTCAACTATGTTCATAGCAGCTTCATTTGTCATAGCCAGAACCTGGAAACAACCTAAATGCCCCTTGACCAAAGAAGGGATAACAAAAATATGGTACATTTACACAGTAGAGTACTACACAGTAGAAAAAGATAAAGACATCTTGAAATTTTCAGGAAAATGGATGGAGCTAGAAAACATTATTTTAGTGAGGTAACACAGAAACAGAATGATTATCACATGTACTCACCCATAGGTGGTTTTTAAAGATAAAGCAAAGAAAGCCAGCCTACAAACCACAATCCCAGAGAACTTAGACAACAATGAGGACACTAAGAGAGACTTACATAGATCTAATCTACATGGAAAGTAGAAAAAGACAAGATCTTCTGAGTAAATTGGGAGCATGGGGACCTTGGGGGAGGGTTGAAGGAGGGAAGGAAGAGGCAGGGAGGGGAGCAGAGAAAAATGTAGAGCTCAATAAAAATCAATAAAAAAAGGAAAAAAATAAGTTAGACCTAATAGGCCAAGTAGTTTTTTAATTAATACTGTTTCAGTATAATTATTTCAGGAGTCTGGGTGGCCAGGAAATGAACAAGTGGCCTCTTACAACACATGTAAGGTGAGGACTCAGTAGCATTAACATGTGACCCGAAGTGTCAGCTCATGGCACTATGAATACATTACTAGCACAACCACTCTAGAAGAAAGTTTGATAATTTCTCTTAAAGTAAAACACACACTTCTACAACCCAGCCATTTCACAGGATCATTAGATCTTTATAAAAAACCCCATAAATATACACACACAGAGTTGAACATGAATATTATAATATCATAATTCATAATAATCAATAATTTTAAAACCCCATCATTGGAAAAACTGGACAGATCCTCATGTGTCCACAGGTAAAATACTGGGCTACTATTAAAGAGATAACTGTGTAAAACAAAATATATGAATCCTGCTGGGTACTGTGGCACACGTCTTAGACCCCAGAAGGTCTAAGCCATTCTAAAGCGAGCACAATCCCATCTCAAGGAACGGAAGATGAGGAAGAGGCGATAGCTCCAGGATTAATAATACTTGCTGCTCTAGAAAAGAACCAAGTTTGGTTCCCAGCACACATGTTGGGTAGAGTATTACGAATTTACACTTGGGTGCTGGAGACCTTGTAGAAGTCCATGTGTGACTCAGTTTCCATCTGGACTCAATTCTCTTTTGTGTGTGTGTTTTCTTTTTTTTATTTTTAAAAACTTTTTCCATTCAAAAATTTACGCTTCCTTCCTTTCTCCCATTCCCCTCCTGCTCCCCCACTAACCCTCCTTCCTCCCCCTCCGTCTTTAAGAGAGGACAGGATATCCTGCCCTGTGGGAAGTCCAAGGCCCTCCCCACTCCATCCCGGCCTAGGAAGGTGTGCATCCAAATAGGCTAGGGTCCCAAAAAGCCAATACATGCAGTAGAGACAGGTCCCAGTGCCATTATCGATGGCTTCTCAGTCCGCTCCCATTGGCAGCCACATTCAGGGAGTCCGGTTTGATCATATGCTCATTCAGTCCTGGTCCAGCTGGATTTGGTGAGCTCCCATTAGATCAGGCACACTGTCTCAGTGGATGGACCAACCCCTCGCGGTCCTGACTTCCTTGCTCATCTTCTCTCTCCTTTTGCTCTTCAACTGGACCTTGGGAGCTCAGTCCATTGCTCTGATGTGGATGAGGGTCTCTGTCTCTATCTCCATCCATTGCCGGTCGAAGATTCTATGGTGATATTCGAGATAATCATCAGTGTGCTACTGGGGCAAGGCCAGTTCAGGCACCCTCTCCTCTGTTGCCCAAGGACCTAGCTGGGGACATCCCCGTGGACACCTGGGATCCCCTCTAGAGCCAAGTCTCTTGCCAACCCTAAAATGGCTCCCTTAATGTAGATATCTTCTTCCCTGCTCCTATATCCGCCCTTTCTCCATCTCCACCCTCCCACTCCCCCAAGCTCTCCCCAATCCTTCCCTTCTTCCTTCTCCTTCCCCCTCTCCCCTTCCTCCAACCCCACTCCCACCTCTACCCCCACCCCCGTGCTCCCAACTTTTGCCCTGCAATCTTGTTTGCTTCCAAGGAGGATCTATATATGTTTTTCTTTGGGTTCACCTCTCTCTTTGGCTTCTCTAGGCTTGTGAACTATAGGCTTAATGTCCTTCGTTTATGGCTAGAGTCCACTAATGAGTGAGTACATACCATATTCATCTTTTTGGGTCTGGGTTATCTCACTAAGGATAGTGTTTTCTATTTCCATCCATTTGCATGCAAAATTCAAGATGTCATTGTTTTTTTACTGCTGAGTAGTACTCTAATGTGTATATATTTCACATTTTCTGTATCCATTCTTCCATTGAGGGGCACCTAGGTTGTTTCCAGGTTCTGGCTATTACAAATAATGCTGCTATGAACATAGTTGAACAAATGCTTTTGTAGTATGATTGGGCATCTCTTGGGTATATTTCCAAGAGTGGTATTGCTGGATCCTGAGGTAGGTTGATTTCCAATTTCCTGAGAAACCGCCACACTGATTTCCAAAGTGGTTGCACAAGTTTGCATTCCCACCAGCAATGGATGACTGTTCCCCTTACTCCACATCCTCTCCAGCATAGGCTATCATTGGTGTTTTTGATTTTAGCCATTCTGACAGGTGTAAGATGGTATCTCAAAGCTGTTTTGATTTGGATTTCCCTGATCCCTAAGGAAGTTGAACATGACCTTAAGTATCTTTTGGCCATTTGAACTTCTTCTGTTGAGAATTCTCTGTTCAGATCAGATGGAGTCAATTCTTAAAAGTCATCTGAGTTCAAGCTTGCCTGCTCTGCCTGTATCCTTGAGGGCTGTGTGAAAGTTCTGATTAAGCCCATGGGAAAGAGCATTTTGCTTATGAGAAAGAACATATTATCTACTAAGATACAGGCTGGTGGATGCCAAACCTCAGGAGCATCGAGATATAAATTGAAAGTGCTTACTCAAGGACAGGAATGGTCTTGTGGTTAGGTGCTGAACAGCTGTGGTGTGCTTTGCTTGCTTTTGTATATAAGCAGGCTGTGACATAAACTTGGGGCTAGTTGGTCTTCACCTCCAGTCCTCCCGGATCTATCCTGTGTTTGCTGTCTCAATTTCTTACAATCTGGCATTTCCTCAACCCTGCGCTCCCTTCCTGGTACTCCACCCGACTTCATTGGAGCAGGCTCTGTCAAGAGTCAGCTTGGGTTGATAGCTGTGGCTGCTCTTCAGAGAACCCATGTTCCATTCCCAGCAGCCACATGATGGCTCACAGTCCTATAATTTCAGTTTCAGGGGATCCAAGACCCTCTTCTAGCTTCCTCAGGCACCAAGGCATACAAGGGGCACAGAAGAACACACAGACAAAACACCCACACACATAAAACGTTTTATTACTTTAAAGAAAGAATTGACACTTGAAGGTGGGATATACTGCAAAGGTGTTCAAAGATTTGGGAGTCAAATCACACATCATAATTCAAGTGGCAATTACACATTTACGAAAACTGAAGGTGTTAGCTGACATGGTGGTGTGTGCCTGCCAGTTAGTGAGGAGGCTGGTGCAGGATGATCACTTAAGGCCAAGAATTTGAGACCAGCCTAGGTTACATAGCAAGACTCTTATCACAAAACAAACAAACAAACAAACAAAAACCTGCACATACTAGAGAGTAGCCCCGAGAGAGAATGCTGGCTTGATATGACAAAGCCTTGGAGAGTGAGTCCAGCTCCTTAGAAACAAAGTCACAGCACCAAGACAATGGTACACATAAACAGATTTGAATTTTATCTATTTTTTCTTTCTATGCACATAATTCTATTGGAGGAAGACATTGCCATTGCATTAATGTGAAGACCAGAGAACAGCTGTGAGACTCTGGACTCTCCTTCCACCATGTGGGCTCCAGGGATCCACTCAATTCATCAGACTTGATGGTCCTCTATCTCAATTTTGTTATGTATATATGTGCTGGGTAGGGGTGGGGAATATGTACATGTGAGTGCAGGCGCCTTCAGAGATCAGAAATCTCACGTCCTTCTGGAACTGGAGTTACAGGCTGCTGTGAGCTATGTCATATGGATCTTAGAAACGAAACTGTAGCCCCCTGGAAGAACAGTTTGTTCCTGTACACTTAATGGCTAAGCCATCTCTTCAGCCCCGTCTCAGTTTTTAACAATAAAATATGTACCTAATTCAATCTATCAGATACAAAGCACCAATACTCACATTCTATTGCTGCATAATAAATTATCATATTTAGGGAAGTGGCCATTCTTGGGCTGCTGGAGAGTTGTTAAGTCAGTGACAGCGGCTGGCAGAGCTTTGCAGAGACACCCTCAATTCTCATGGCTGAACAGGGATTTAAGCATTACCCTGCTGAGCAGAAGGGCAAAGGCCAAGACCACCAAGAAGCCTCCTAAGCAGACTTTAATGTAAGACCCGAAACTATCAAACTGTAAGAAAATACAAGCAAAACAATTCAAAATCTAGCATCTGGGGCTGGTGACTCTCAGTCAGTAGAGTGCTTGCATTCGTGAAACCCTAGGTTCAGTCCCAACACTGTACATATATTAATATTATTGATTCAGTTCATGTTGTAAACAAACCACATTCTTCCAAACTGGATCTCTCAAAGCCATGTAAGTAGCTGCTAACCTATAAAGAGCCAATGGAGATATGTTATCATCTGTCACCCTTCCTTTTTCTTGTGTGGTTTTAACGGGGGGGGGGGGGGAAGATCTTTTGCTCTGTTTTTTTGTTTCACTTTGTTGGTCTAGTTTTGGGTTTTGAAATAGCATCTCAACTACAGAGCACAGACTAGGTTGGAACTTCAGATCCTCCTGCTTCACTCTCCAGAGTGCTGGGATTATAGACCTGCCCTAGGCTCTCCAGTGCTATTGCTGTGGCAGTGTTTCTTTGATACCATTTAGGAGAGGCTATGACTTCACAGGTGGGGCAGGAATGACTCGTCATAGCAGTAAGGACACAGGGGACTGACCCTGACACTCCTGGAGGAAGGCTGCAGGCACATGGTACAATTATTTAAAGGTGATCCCGCCTGGCATTTCATTATCAAGTGATCCTGAGAGTAGACTGTTCTGCAGCACCAGATGAATCCCCCAGACAGTCTAATTTCTGTCCCATAGTCACCAAGATCTGTCTCACTAAGTCAGACTTCAGATGAGTTAGGGTTTCAGTGAAGGGGAAGGCAGGCCTGAAGCAAACAAAACAGTGGTGGACCGAGGTTACCACCTAAGTCCTATGTGCCTGAAACCATGGGAAGGGAGAAAAGTTCAACTAATGAGGATTTCTGCAAATGAATGCACCAAAGATTAGCATCATTTTCAAAGCTGCCTTCTATCAATGCAGGCCCAGGAATGGTAGATAAAATTTTTCCTCTTTCCCTGAAATATTCCTAAAATTCAATGGCTAAGTGTTATCATTTGGGATCTCTATAGAAATCCAGCAATAAGGATCATGTATAAACATGAGTCAGCAAGGTGAACATATGAGAGAGACCCAATGGTTTCTGTCCAGAGGCCAGCAGGCTCAGGATCTAGGGAGACATGACATTTCTTTTTTTTTTCATTTTTTATTGATTTTTTTTATTGAGCTCTACATTTTTCTCTGCTCCCATCCCTGGCCTTCCCCTCCACTCTTCAACCCTCCCCCAAGGTCCCCATGCTCCCAATTTACTCAGGAGATCTTGTCTTTTTCTACTTCCCATGTAGATTAGATCTATGTGAATCTCTCTTAGTGTCCTCATTGTTGTCTAAGTTTTCTGGGATTGTGGTTTGTAGGCTGGTTTTCTTTGCTTTATGTTTAAAAACCACCTATGAGTGAGTACATGTAATAATTGTCTTTCTGGGTTTGGGTTACCTCACTCAAAATAATGCTTTCTAGCTCCGTCTATTTTCCTGCAAAATTCAAGGTTGTTATTTTTTTCTGCTGTGTAGTACTCCATTGTGTAAATGTACCACATTTTTGTTATCCATTCTTCTGCTGAGGGGCATTTAGGTTGTTTCCAGTTACTGGCTATGACAAACAAAGCTGCTATGAACATAGTTGATTGAGCACATGTCCTTGTGGCACGATTGAGCATCCTTTGGATATATACCCAAAAGTGATATTACGGGGCCTTGAGGAAGGTTCTTTCCTAATTTTCTGAGAAATCACCACACTGACATCCAAAGGGGTTGTACCAGCTTGCATTCCCACCAGCAATGCAGAAGTGGGACTGAACAGCTGTGTGCCTGGGTGGGACAAAAACCATCTTTCTACACTTTATTGATCTTGATTGAGTCTTTGGGAGTTTCGCATCATACACTCTAATTCCACTCACCCCCCAGGCCCTCCATATACTCTCCTTTGTCCTACAGCAGGCCTCAAATTAAACATTCTTAATGAAATCAAACCAAACTGAACCAAAACAAGCAAGCGAACAAAAATGTAAACAAAACTCCAAAAGAACAAAACCAAAACAGAACAACAACAAACAGATGAAAAAAACCTCTTTGCTCCTCCATCTTTCCCAATCTCCAACACATCTTCATTCATCCTCGTGGGGTTGGGAGCACAGCCTGTCACAAGTAGACCATTTTGTCCTGTCAGCTTTACTTGCAAATGCTCGCTGCAGTGAGTCATTGGTTTGGTTCAAGGCCTCTTGTTTCTGGCACACCGTCATCACTGGGTCCTCACAGGAACTCCTCTCAGACATTCCTCTGACTCCCAGAGTCATGGAGATCCTGAGAGTATCCTTTCCCAGGAAAATCCCTTCACGAGCTCCAGCAGGTCCTAGATGGGATAGATGTTAGGGTGGTCCATCTGGTTCAGGCAGGTGCAAGCCACCCAAAGGCCAACCTGAGTCCACATGAACTGAGCTGTCTGAAAGACATCCTCAGACCTGCCTGGCACCATGTAGCAGCAGGCAGGCGGGTCCTGTTATGATGAGCAAGTATGTGGCATAGAAATGGGAGACAAAGAGAAGGGATGATTCATGTGCTGTGGGAAGAGGCAGAATGGAAGGAAGGAAGGCAGTGCATGTCTGTAATCCCAGCACCCAAGAGACAGAGTTCAAGGCCAGTGTGGTCTCCAGAGTGAGTTCCAGGACAGCCCGGGTGTTACATAGAGAAACACTGGCTATTTTGGAGGGGGCAGACTACTGAGCAAAGTAATTGAACTATTTTATATCTTGTATTTTGATTTAAGTTTTAAAAACACATTTCTGGCGCTGAGCAATTGTGTCAAACCCATCTAATTCCAGCACTCAGGATAAAGAGGCAGATAGATCTCTGAGTTTGAGGCCAGCCTAGTCTAAAGAGTGAGTTACAGGCCAGCCGTGGCTACACAAAGAAACCCTGTCTCAAAAAACAAAAAATTATTTCTGGAGTCTAGAGAGATGACTCCATGGGTTAAGAACTTGCTATGCAAGCATGGGGACCTGAGTTTGAATCCCTAGCGCCCAGGTAAAATCCAGGCAGAAAAAACCTAATAGTAACTGCAGCACTGGGGGACATTACAGGCAGATCTTTCATCTCAGCACTCTGGAGACAGAGGCTGGCAGATCTCTGTGAGTTCGAGGTTAGCTTAGTCTACAGAGTGAGTTCCAGGACAGGCTCCAAAGCTACAGAGAGACATTGTCTCAAAAAACAAACAAAACAAACAACAACAGAAAAATGAAAAGAAAGGAAAGAAGGAAGGGGGAAACTAGTTACTTTGTATATAATTAATTTGTTACTGTTTATAAGAAAAGAAGTGACAGCCAGCAAGATAACTCAGCAGCTGAGGCACCTGTCCATAAGCCTGCAATCCCGAGTTTGGTTCCTGGAACTACACAGTGGAAAGAGAAGTTCACTCCGCAAATTATTCCTAATTATATATGTCTTGACATACGATTGTCAACAATATGCATATAAGATATATCAAGATTTAATAAAAGAACTGACAATTGCATATAATCTGAGTGGTTGTACTCATAGTATCGGCGAGGGTAAATATCTGGGATGGCAATGTGTGCTATCACTTGCTCGCTGCTCATAGGTAAACTTAGAAACATTTTAAGTGACAGGAAACATTCCACCACGTGGCACTCCAGGATACCATGTGACCCTGCAATTGGAGGATGACCTAGGCAGCAACCGCCACAGACCATTGCCCAACACCCATTTTCTGCACATGCCTGCCTCTTAAGGGGCCAGTAATTGACTTCTTGGGAGACCTATCAGATGCAAAGATTCTCTGAAGTTAGGCAATCGATGAGATCTCATCAACCACTGTGACTTTGAATATATTTTCTGGTCGAGGGCGCCTCCTTCAAGGATTCCTGGGAGGAGTCACCCAGCACAGACATGTTACATTAGAGCCCATCTGGAAGCCCCTTCAAAGCCTGAGATTATGCTGAGGCCATTCTGGAGACAGAAAGGATTGGGCTGCTTATAAACAAAAGGAGCAGTGAGGGACCGGATCCCTGAACCCTCAGAAAAGAAGCCAGTGAGGAAGCAGCAGGGGAAAGGAGTTGGAAGATAACAGTGGCAATCTTGGGTCTAAGGGAGAACTGGCCCTGGATCCCAAATCTGAAGGATGGAGCTTTGGTTTAGGAAGCTGGATTTGTTCTCTGGGACTTTAAAGAATGCTCGGTTCTAGACACTGTGTCTATGGGAAGTATCTTGGGTCTACATGGCCACTGACAACTGCATGAGGTTGCTACTCCTTCATGGCGTGGTGCTGAGTATTGTACTCATAGGCCTGAAGAAGGTAAATGGGTGATCAAAATCCTGGGTCCTGTGACGGGGGAGGAGCAAAGCCAGATGCCACATTCCTAGGATAGACAACCCAGGACCCTCAGAATTTGAGGTTTGGGGGAGCTGCATGCTGAGAGTTGAGACTCTGAGACCTGGAGAAGGTTCTGCTTGGGACCTTAAGTGGTAAGGCTTAAAGCAGAGGGCTCCCAGACCCGGTATCCTGCATCTAGACACTGAAGGAACAGATCTACTGGATTCTTGGTGTAGGGAATCCATGGCTGGGTCTGAGAATTGCAACCAGAGAACATGAGGCCAAGTAAATTGTAACTTCCAAGCAACTCAGGACAGATGGCTTCACTTTCTTGTATCACTTAAAGTTGGCATTGGCTGGAAACCATGGATTAATCCCCATCTGTCTGACTGAATTGTCTCCTGTTCTCCGTCAGTTTCTAGGTCCTGATCAGTTCTTTCCAGGCTCAGAGAAGCAATGACAGCCTGCTGCACTCAGTATTGACTGCTTCTCTTCCTGCTGAGCTTCACTCCCTGCTCAGGTAAGGATGTAGAGGAAGAGCAATGGGCACATCGTTATTTGAGTGTCAAAATGCTCTTCATTTCGTTGAGTGTTTCTTAACAGACTGGAGAAGGAGGAAATGGTGTTGGATGTGGGAAGAGAAGAACATTTGCAAAGGCCCTGAGGAGGACAACGTGTGAAACACACCCTACTCTACTGACAGACTTTTGGTCACAAGAACCCTGCCCAAATTTTCAGAGAGGAAATCAAAGCCTTACGTATCCCATGGTCCTTCTTCAATAATGGGTACCACTGTATGGTCTCCCTGCCTTCCTCTTCTTCTTGCCTTGGAATGAGGAGTTCTGTTACCCTAGAATTTCTTTCATCCTCCATTTATTCCCTGACACTATATGGTGTCCCCTAGCTTGATGGACTATATAGTAGCATAGTGACCAAGAGGGAATTTGAAGAAGTAGGAAGGCCAAGTCACATGGGGACCTGTGAGCCATTCTAAGACTTCAGAAGTTTTCAGATGCATTTTCATTATTTTTTAATGATGAATAGGTGTGTGTGTATGTGTGTGTGTGTGTATGTGTGTGTGTGTACGCACATGCACGCATGTGTGTGTCTGGGTATGTCTGTCTGTCTTTCTCTCTGTCTGTTGGTCCATATGCTTGCCTAACTGCCTGACTGCAAGAGGGTGTGTGCTTCTAAGTGCTGGGCACCAAACTCAGTACTTCAAAGAACAGCAAGTGCTCTTATTCCCTGAGCCATCTCTACAACTGTTTAAGAAGTCAGATTTATTCTGGAGGAGATAGGGACCTAACAGAATTTTCTTTCTTTTCAGGGATTCTCAAAGTTTCTCAGACCTGGCATGATTACCTTAGCTTTAAAGAGCTGGGTGGTAAAAGAGGCGGGGGAGAAGTAAAAGGGAACGGAGAGACCCAGGACAGGCAGGCAAAGGCCCTGGCATCTTGCAGCTGGGTGGAAGCATTAGAGACAGCCACGGTGCTCAGGTTCTGCAGTTGCTGTGCAGCATAAGCCACAGGGTTTCCTGGAGGATGCAACAGGGGCTGGAGGGAAAACATGGATGAGAATTGGGGCAGCTCTGCCTCTTGTGCCCCAGGGGAAGGAGCCACCTTTGAGCAGGATGGGGAGGATCCTGGTGGTGGGTGGAGCAGAGTGCAGATCTGGTTGCAGGAGCAGGGCAGCTGAGCTGCACATTCTCCCCCGGGAAATGAG
>PVIU01026404.1:0-11184 GCA_004026605.1 Ondatra zibethicus | reverse complement strand
CACACCCAGTCCCAGCTCCTAGCGTTTCAGCATCCTGGGGCACATGAGGTCATGTGATGATCGTGTGAGGTCGTCAGGGAAGGTCAAGCTCAAGGGCCTCTAACTGGACTGCTGTGTTCAACCCAGACACTAAGGAGAGTGAAAGCCAAAATTCCAAGTCCTGCTCTGCCACCTCCTGCCTGGGTGACATGGGCAAATATAGGCAGAGTTTTCCCATCTTGACCACCTGTTTCCAAATAACTGGCTCAGAAACTTAGCATTAAGCATAAATGTTTGGCCAAAAGTTCAGGCTTATTATTAACTAGCTCTTACAGTTAACCCATTTCTATTACTCTATGTGCTACTCTGAGGCTCATGGCTTTACCTTTATCCCATTTTGTATGTCCAACTGACTCCATCTGGCTGGAGACTCCTCTGACTCTACCCTTCCTTATCTTCAGTTTGACTTTCCAGCCTAACTTTATCCTGTTCAGCTATTGGTCGGTCAGCTTGTTTATTAAGCCAATAATAGCTGTAGTAGCATTTCATATATGTTTTAATAAATAAAGCTGGCCTGAGGATCACAAAAGTAAAACAGCCACACTGGCCAGCCTTACAGCCCAGGCAGCAATGATACAGTCCTTTAATCCCAGTAGCCACAATGACATACACCTTTAATCGCAGTAGCCACACCAGCCTACCATAGAAACCAGGTGTTAGTTGTACACACCCTTAATCCCAGAACTAGAGAGGACTATAAAACAGGAGGAGACAGTTCTAGGTCTCAGTCTCATTCTGAGATTCCTGGAGGTAGGATCGCTATTTCAGACTGAGGTAGAGGTAAGATCCAGTGGCTGACTATTTTGCTTTTCTGACCTTCAGGTTGAACCCCAATTTCTGTCTCTGAGTTTTAGTAATTAGTAATTGTACTTAGGGCTTTAGACCACAGATGGATGCTCCAACACTGCAGAGTGACCTTGGGTGACTGTTCAGGCAGTCAGCTGTCTCTGTCATTCCTTATAATATTTGGAAGTTGCTTGCCTGCACTTCCTGGTTGTTCAATTAATATTATTTCCTTCTCAGATCTCTGAGGGAGTTGAAGGCTAGAGAGTTATAGTAATAGTTTTTTTTTGTTTACTAGACTCTGAAAAGAAATTCATTAAAGAAATGTAAAGTATAGAAGGTTGAGAGACATAAAAATAATTTTGAGGTGGTTATGCAAGTTAGAAAAGAAAATGAATTAGGTACAACACTTTGGACTCATCAAGGTAGCATAGATAATGGAGTATTTTCTCAGAATTTGTAGAACACAAATGGACTAAAGACATTGTTGATTTACTTATTAACATATATATTATATGTAGATATTGTACTTACTGTATATAGTTTTTCTTATAATAGTTATAACTTTCTTTTTTTTTATTTTGGACAAAAGTGAAAATGTGATTTTTTTTGTTTATGCTCTAACAAATAAACCTTGCCTGAAGATCAGAGTGCATTGCTAAGCCACTAGTTAGCCATAGAAGTCAGGCAGTGGCGGCACACACTTTAAATCCCATTACTCAGGAGACAAAGGCAGAAAGATATCTATGAGTTCAAGGCCACCCCGGGCTACATGAAATTGATCCAGTATAAAAGAGAAAGGAGTTACACAAAGGTGACCTCAGGATTTGAAAGTCACATGTCTCTAATCCCAGCACTAAGAAGATGGAGACAGGAAGGGATATGGGTGGAGAGAGGAATATAAGGTGGGTGGATACAGGAGCTCATGGCAGTCAGTCTGAGGATGCAGTTTGAGGATGTAGTCTGACAACAGGTTCACTCATTTGGTCTGAACATTGGTAGAGGTAAGAACTCAAGTCCTGGGCTGTTCTGCTTCTCTGATCCTTCAGTTTTCATCCCCCAATAGCTGACTGAGTTTTTATTATTGAGGCCAATTAGAATTCATGCTACAATGCTTCTCCATTATTCTGTACATTTTAAGTCTTTGCATCAATTGAAAATAAATTTTATTTTAAAAAGCCCATGAGTTTGAGAGAGAGCTGGAGGGTGGGTATAATATAGGAAGGACTTGGAGTAGGGAGAGAGAGGGGAGAAACTATTTAATTTTATTTTAATTTTTAAAAATTGCAAAAACTTCAGTTTAAAGATTTAATATACAAAACTAAAGGTAAGCAACACAATTTGCCGACACTGGTTTTGTATCTCCTGAGCTATGATGAGAATAAGCTCAGGTGTTAGGGTTGGGTTGTCCTCAGTGGTAGAGCACTAACTTATCACGTGTGTAGCCTTGTGTCCCAGCTCTGACACTGTGAGTGTGACATGCACTCGTGTGTACACAGACTCTCTGCTTAAGTCTACAAGTTATTTTTGTTGTTGTTGTTTTTTGAGACAGCGTCTTGCCATGTAGCTCAGGCTGGCTTGGTTTTCACTATGTAGATCAAGATGGCCTGGTACTTTTGGTAATCCCCCTGCATCAGCCTCCCAAATACTGGGCTCACAAATGAATGCTCCTACACCCACCTGTGTACTCTGGCATGGCAAAAGGACACAGCGGTGGTCTCCTGTCTCATTACATCACTCAGTTGTTTGGCTTCCTTGCCTGTTTTTTCAGATCAGGACCCTGAAAGAGCTCCCTCAGAGCAGGGCTGTGCACGAGGTGCTGCACAGAATCCTCAGCTGGCCCCTCTGTCCAAAACTAGAATGTTGTTCAGTTCCCACCTCATGCCCATGGTTGCATTAACTTGTGGTGATCAGGATTTGGAAGATGTGTTTGTGGGTATAAATCAGCTGATTTTGTTTAATCTAGGAGAGATTGCCTGTGTGGATATAATCTACTGACATAAGCTCTTCTTTGCTTAAATGGAGCTGACCATAGGCCAAGTAAGACCTTGTATGGGTCTCCACCTGTCTGCCAGAGACAACAAAGCATAGCCCCCCTCCACGTGCGGCTCCTGAGATGCAGGAAGCAATTCCCTCCAGGAAACCCAGTGGCAGCTAAACCAGCGTGTTACAGGCCAAGGAGAAAACACCTATGTGCTCTGAGGACCGCTTCTGTGGTGTCTGCATACGCATTTGGCAATGTTACAGATGACTCTGGTTATAACAATTCTACTAGTGCACTTGTTTTTCATGTCCTTTTCTCCTTCCACACCAGTGACTTCTGAAAATATGGATGTGCTGTACGATAATGAGTCTTCCTGATCTGATAGAACAGGCAGGCATTGACGCTGTAAAGCAGGTCATGGGGGAACATCTGACTGATGAAAGAATTGGAGAAATTTGGGAAAAATGCAGAAATTGTTCTTCACCTGATTATAAAACTTGGCAAAAGAATTATACTGAAACAGGAAGGAATTTGGCTATGATGAATAAAGTTTCTGAGAACCTAGGGCGTTATAAATTAAAACTGGAATTGTGAGGAACAACAATGGGAAAGGTACAGCATTGGAGTGAAACCCACTAAACTATGCTTCTGTAACTGTAAGTAGTTAGTGTCTGAGGTAAAAGCTTCAGAAGTTGTTTTATGATTAACTCAGCTAAGAATTAAGAATATAGCATTGTCACGGGGATTGGGAACTGGGAACATGTCATAATGAGTGATGACATTTATACTTCTTGTGAACTTCTTTGCCCATGTAATGAGCAAATAACCTGTAGCAAGAAAAAAAAATCATTTTCCTTGTGTAAAATTTACAATAAAAGACTGAGATTTGGAGCTCAGGAAAGAAGAAGAACCTGCCCTGCAGCTGATATCCTGTCAGCCTGCATGAGAATCCTGTGTTTGTGTACTCAATTCTCCTTCCAGACGTCCCAGATTCGAGACCGGGTTCTCTGCTGAGGCCGGTCCCCAGCATCAGGGCAAAGTCAACCTCAATTGATCACTGCAAGGAACTGAACTGGTGAAATAACAAATGTTGTGTAAGCATCTACACATGGTCACATAGTGCTGGCTGTGTAACTCAGTGGATAGTGGGTCAGCCTGGCATACTAGAGACCCTGAGTTCGATTCCCAGGACCATGTAAAATGAGCTGTGGAGGTATACAGGCCTGTAATCTTAGCTCTTCCTGGGGTGGTTGATGGATGATAAGGAATTTAAGCTCACCTGTTTCTAAATAATAAAAGGAAAACTTGGTCTAAATATGATAGTTTATTACCTAACAGTAGACTATGAATATTGGCATTTTGTATCTGGTAGATTGAATTAGGTACACATTTTATCATTAAAAATTGAGCCAGGGCTGGAGAGATGGCTTAACCATTAAGTGTACAGGTAAGAACTGTTCTTACAGAGGACTCCAGTTTGGTTTCTAGGATGCATATGAAGTAGCTCACAGCAGCCTGTAACTCCAGATCCAGAGGGATGTGAGATTTCTGATCTCTGAAGGTGCCTGCACTCACGTGCACATACTCCCCATCCCACCCACCTCATATCTACATAATAAAATTGAGATAGAGAACCATCAAGTCTGATGACCTGAGTGGATCCCTGGAGCCCACATGGTGGAAGGAGAGTGCTGAGTCTCACAGCTGTTCTCTGGCCTGCACATTAATGTCATGGCAATGACCCAACAATATGAATATATGCCTATAAAGAGAAAAGTGAGATAAAATTAAAATCTATTGACGTGTACCTGGGTCTTGGGGCTGTGACTTTGTTTCTGAGATGCTGGCCTCCCTTTCCAAAGCTTCATCATGTCAAGCCTGCATCCTCTCAGGACTTCTCTCTAGGTTGTGTGTTATTTTTCCCTTTAGTGTTAAGGGTCTTGCTATGTAGCATAGGCTGGTCTCAAACTCTCGGGCTCCAGTGGTCCTCCTGCATCAGCCTCCTTACTAACTGGCTGACACATACCACCATGTCAACTTACAACCTGAGTTTTGGTAAATGTGTAATTGCCACTTGAATTATGATGTGTGACCGACTCCAAAGCCTCTTTGAACACCTTTGCAGTATATCCCACCTTCAAGTGTTAATTCTTTCTTAAAAAGTAATAAAAAATTTCATTTGTGTGGGTGTTTTGTCTGCATGTTCTCCTGTGCCCCACTGTACAAGAGGCTCCCCTAGAACTGAAACTACAGATGGCTGTGAGTCACCATGTAGGTGCTGGGAATAGAACATGGGTTCTTTGGAAGAGCAGTCAGAACCATTAACCCATGCTATCTCTCCAGCACCCCAAGTGTGAATTCTTAGCACTATAAACTAGAATTGTCTGCTCTTGGCAATTTAAGTGGCATCATGTGCTCTTTGTGTGCATGGCTTGCTGTGCATGGGGCAATATTGTCAAAATTTGTCTTTTCTTAAAAGATTCATTTTCATTATGATTAGTGTGTGTGTTTGCAATACATGTGTGCACATGTACACAGAGGCCAGAAGAGGGTGTTTCATCCTCTGGTCCTGGAGTCACAGGTGTTTGTGGGTGCTGGGAACCAAACTTGGTCCTTTGCTACAGCAGCAAGTGCTGTAGGAAACCCTTTAGCCAGCAGTCTTTAAGTTACCCGCCCACTTGGGCGTGGTCTTTTATAAATGTCCATGTAAAGCACCTGTTCCCTCTCTCTTCCAGCTGTTGGACTCCTGTTCGAGCAGAGGACTGTGATCTGTGAGTCTACCCCTAAATAAATAATCCTTTATTATATTTAGTTCCGAGCTAGTGTGGGATTTCTCTTTAGCATACTTCTTCATCTGGTGCCCAATATATTTTTGTCTACAATATTTGTACACCTAGGCAAAGTTATTTTGTCATATTGTATGCATGCATGCTTCTACCTCTGCTTAAGACATTTTGTATATTGATACATTTTGAGGTCATTGTCCTCATTTGTTGCACAGTTGTTTAAAGATTGTTTAATATTCTAATATAAAATCTTAGTCTTTAAGTTATATAGGTATTAAGAATTATAGGTCAATAGTCATCCATGTTTGTCATACTTATAGTTAGACTAATCAGGTTCTTTAGATACACAGAGATTGTATTCTGCTTAGATAGGTAATCTTTAACATTTCCAAGAACTGTAGCATATGACATTTAAATAATTTAGGGTTCTGTTGACATGAGACAAGATTGCTCCTGGCAGCACCCATCTATTCCTGAGAGAATGTTGAGTGCCGAAGACACTCCACTTGGAGCTTGTTTTCTTCTTGGCAAAACTGGCCTTTGGGCAAGGAACTGCCCATGAATCGACCACTGACAAAATGCATGATGTCCAAACAGGACAAGCAGGATACAAGAAAAAACAGTCAAATCCTGTGAAGACAGAAAGACAGTTTTGAAAAGTTTTCTGCCTCTGAAAATGGTCTTCCAGGTACTCTAGGCCTTAGCCAAAGCTGGTTGCTCCAAAGTTGCAAATGAGACTTTGGGTGATTACCCAGGTAGCCAGTTGTCTCTGTCATTTGTTGCACATTTTGGAAGTTGCTTGATTGCACTTCCTGTTTACTCAAGTAATATTTTTTTCCCTTCTTGGGTCTTCGATGGGGTTGAAGACGAGGTAGTCATAGTTACTACATAGTTACCCCCCTAAATAAATAACCCTTTATTATATTCAATTCTGAGCTAGTGTGGGATTTCTTTTTAGTGTCAAGCAAGTATTCTTGATTCTGTAGCCATCCTACTTCTGCATCTTCTGTTTCTTGAGATGGGATTATGCTCGGATTAGGGTGGCTTAGACCTTCTGAGTTCAAGTGCTCAGGTGTGTGCCACAGTACTCAGCAGGATTCATACACTTTTGTTTTACACAGTTATCTCTTTAACAGTTGCTGAGTGTTTTATCCTGTGGACACATGATGATCTGTTCAGTTTCTGGGTTGACGGGTTTTTAAAATTATTAGTTGTTATGAAGATGATGCTACGAACATTCATGTACAACATTTTGTGTGTATATTTATGGATTTTTTGATAAACGCCTAGTGATCCAGGGAGATGCCTGGGATGTAGAAGTGTGTGTGACTCTATGAGTAATTATCAAACTTTCTTCTAGAGTGGTTGTATCAGTAATGTATTCATAGCGCCATGAGCTGAGTCTTTTGTTCACACATTAATGCTACTTAGTCCTCACTCTCCATGGGATTGGAATTGTTGCTTGTGATGTTGGGCTTGGGTAGCGGTGCTGTGCAGACAACAGAGAGAAGGTGGTGCCTCTGATTCTTAAAAGGGCTTCTTTCAACCAGAGATACTTAAAGATTCAGGCAGGAAGGAAAATTACAGGCAGATGGAGTAGCTGAGTGCTCTGAGATAATGGACCAGAACTGAGGTGGATAAAGTGTTGTTGACAAGGGTTTATTTCCAGGGCATCCCCAAGTGGAGTGGGATAGTCATCGGAGAGAAAAATGCTCTGGATCACAGAAGAAAGGTGTTCCTTGTCCTTGTGATTGAGCCCAGTGGGGCGAGAGGTTCCGGGCACATCAGTGTGGCTTTTGTAGCAATAGTAGGCAAAGCAGGAAAAAGACTGAGAGAGAAAAGAGAGGAGAGAACAGCTAAGACTTTTGCAAAAAGGGAGAAACTGTGTCTTTAATAGAAATATGTGCCCACGTGGGCATTGCTTAGACAGGTATAGCAGGCCAGAGTGGGGAAAGGCAAGACCAATGCCCAGATGGGTAGACATAGGGCATAGAAGGCTATAGGAGTGAGAGAGACACTAATATACTAGAGAAGGGGAGACGAATGGTTAGAACAGGTGGAGGGAAGCAGCAGCTAAAGGAGAAGACTCTAGAATTTGGAACCAGATTAGATGGGTGGAAGAAGCCACCAAAAGCAAATGGTCCTTACATACCTTAGGAGAGTCAGATCAATAGCTTGGTTCAGAGCAGTAGAGTCACTAGGAGGGAACTCATCTAACCCAATCCCGTGGCCAGGATACACTCAGCTTTAGCATGAGATTTATGTCACAAAATAAAAAAGATGCACACGAAGAGGCCTGGGGCTGCCCACAGCACAGGTGGGAAGAGGCAGCGGTTGTGGGATTCGGTTCTAACTATGAACATGGTCCGGAATGTGGAAGCCGGCACTCCTGCGGCACTGCAACTCAGGCTAGACATTCTGAGAATTCAGTTTCTGCTCTGGTTTCTGCCTTCACTTGGGCATGGGGAAGTGACAGGAGAGCTTCAGATTATGTCACTTGGAAAGTGGCGGGTGGGAAATGGACGGGCACTTGGAGGGTGTTCTCTGATACTGGCTGGCTTCAGTGCCTGCCGAGAGCAGGACCAGGACTGAAGAGAGAGCACAAGATGAGACCGTGCCCCAGAGAGCAAGTGCCCCAGATCCCTACATTTATTTCTCGGCAGTTCAGGCAGGGCCGATGTCTGAAAATTTCAAGGATGCATTGTTAGAGCGTGGCTTGGAGCCTAGGTCGTCCACTAGCTCCAAATTGTTGGGATTATAAAACGGTCACTTTCAGTGCCTGCAAAATGGCTCTTCAGAGAAGGTGCCTATCACTGAGCTTAAGGACTGGAGTTTGATCCCTGGGACAGGCATGGTGAAAGAAGAGAGCTGACCAGCAAGTTTTCCTCTGACCTCCACCAGTGCACACTGAAACCAATGAAAATGTAACGAAGGAGAAAACCCTTCATTTTCAAATGTGACAGTGCTTTGTGATGTGGGCTGATCTGTTTTTGATTCCATTTGCAGTTGATATGAGTGGTTGTGATTCTCTTACCACCTCTGTGACTTGGACTTCATCCTCCTACCAGCACCTGCTGTCCTAATGAGAAGGGTTAACTATGTTTTACCAATCACGGTCACAAGATGGCAGCACTGCCTCGCTGGTGTTTCCTAGTGAGCCAGATGAGCCTTCATCCAGTGAATGATAAAGGAAGAGAGACCCATGGCTAAACTTTGGGAAATGCATGGGGAAGTCCTGACGAGCAGAGGGAGGAGGGATTGTAGTAGCCAGGGAGGTCAGGGACATCACACAAAACCCCACAGTAACAGCTAGCCTGGATCATGGGATCTCACAGAGTTGGAGATCTCACCGGACTGACCTAGGCCCTCTGCACATATGTGACAGTGTAGCTTGGCCTGTCTTTGGCAATGGAAGCAGGTGCTGTCCCTGATGCTTTGACTGACTCTTGAAGAATAGGAACCCATTCCTCATGTTGGATTGTCTTGACCAGCCTGAACACCGGGGGAGGTGCTGCTTGCTTTGACATGCCATGTTGATGACCATCAACATGGCCTTCCTCTTTCTCAGTGAACACAGAGGAGAGATGGTTTGGGAGTGGGTGGAGAGGAGGTGGGGGAGGGAAGGGGAGGATAGGAGAGAGGGGAGGCTGTGGTCAGGATGTAAAATAAATAAATTTAAAAAAGAACAGTGTAGACTATGTGACTAGGTCAACTGACCCCACTGAGTCCCTGTAGGGAGACAGACTTTCTGTGCCTGTGAAACACTCACATTTAGAATTGGAAGAGACTTTAGAGAAGAGTTTGCCTAACTTTACTGCACTTACAAACCATACAAACCACACAATAACCACACAATGTTACTGTTTAAGCACAGGTTCTGATATTTCTAGTTGTACTTGGAAGTCTTCCTCCCTCCCTCCCTTTCTTCTCCTCTCCCTCCCAACATGCCTGGCTGTTTTGCTGCTCTGGCCTTGCTGTGTTGCCTAGGCTGGCCCTGGACACCTCCACCCCTACTGCTGCTAAGATAGGAAATGCATCACTGCTGGTTGGTGGATCACACATTAAGCACCAAGGGTTTAGAGATCACTTTAGAGATGAATTTTCATTGCCCTGCTTTGATGTATGGACAAAGCGAGAATGAAGTCTGGAGGGAGAATCTGTCCTGTCTGGTGTAGTTATGACTTTGATATACAAGGTTTTCTTTCTCTTTTTAAGGCAGGGCTTTAGCGTGTAGCTCTAGCTGCCTTGGAACTCTCTATAGATCACAGGGATCCCCTGCCTCTGCTTCCCGAGTGCTGGGTTAAAGGTGTGCACCACCATGCCCTGCCTGGCACTTTTGCTCTTAAATCCAGGGTCTCCCTCTAAGTGCTCTTCTCACTGTCCCCTGTCCCTGTCTCCTCTGTCATGGTCAGCAGCTTCTCTGGTTTAGAACTCAGAACTCTCTTTTCCCCTTTGATCTTCGCTCAGGTGTCATTTGATGGCTCCTCTACCAGCTTTGGCTAAGGCCTAGAGTAACTGACAGACCATTTTCAGAGGCAGGATATTTTAAAAACTGTCTTACCCTGTCTTAGCAAGGTTTGGCAGTCATTTTTCTTGTATCCTGATTGTCCTGTATGGACATCAAGCATTTTTTCAGTGGTTGATGCATGGGCACTTCCTTGCCCAAAAGCCAGTTTTGCCAAGAAGAAAACAAGCTCCAAGTGGAGTGTCTTCAGTGCTCAGTGTTCTCTCAGAATAGATTGGTGCTGCCAGGAGCAATCGTGTCTCAGGTCCACAGAAGCCTAAATTATTTAAATGTCATATTATACAATTCTTTGAAGTGTTTGGAGATTACCTATCTATGTAGAATACAATCTCTATGTATCTAAAGAACCTGATTAGTCTAACTATAAGTATGACAAACATGGATGACTACTGACCTATAATTCTTAGTACCTATATAGCTTAAAGACTAAGGCTTCTTATTAGAATATCAAACAATGTTTAAACAACTGTGCAGCAAATGAGGGCAATGACCCCAAAATGTAAACAGTGTATAAGTATTTTGATCAGAGGTAGCAATTTATAGTGCAAGATGATAAATATATCCTAAAATTGTATCAATATACAAAATGTCTTAAGCAGAGATAGAAGCATGCATACATACAATATGACAAAATAACTTTACCTAAGTCTATAAATATTGTAGACAGAAATAGAAACATACTCAATATAATTTGAATTTGTGTCAATAGACAAGAATCTATACCAATGTAAATTGCCTATAAATAATAGCACACAAGTATTCATTCTATTACTCACTATTTTTATTAGTGTGAGTAAGCTCACACTAGTCTATCTACTGTCCCATCCAATTTCCCTCTATTTTTTCAAAGAGATCCCCGAGCCTACAAAATTTCCACCCCAACCACCAGCCCTATACCAATTATAATTAACTCCTGATTGATGTCCTTAACACAGAGGACAAACTTTGTTGGGAGAGGGGATTCTAGAATTACTTCCAGCGACATGGGGGCGATGTTCTTTCTATGGGACCCTGTGAAAGTAAAATGATGGTTAAATTTCAAGATTACTGTCTGGTATAATTGCAAA
>PVIU01026403.1:0-22120 GCA_004026605.1 Ondatra zibethicus | reverse complement strand
CCTCTCTGTTTATCTGTATGTAATAACCCCGCCTCCCTGTTTATCTGTATGTAATAACCCCGCCTCTCTGTTTATCTGTATGTAATAACCCCACCTCTCTGTTTATCTGTATGTAATAACCCCACCTCTCTGTTTATCTGTATGTAATAACCCCACCTCTCTGTTTATCTGTATGTAATAACCCCGCCTCCCTGTTTATCTGTATGTAATAACCCCGCCTCTCTGTTTATCTGTATGTAATAACCCCACCTCCTTGTTTATCTGTATGTAATAACTCCACCTCCTTGTTTATCTGTGTGTAATAACCCCACCTCTCTGTTTATCTGTATGTAATAACCCCGCCTCCCTGTTTATCTGTATGTAATTACCCCGCCTCTCTGTTTATCTGTATGCAATAACCCTGCCTCCTTGTTTATCTTATGTAATAACCCCACCTCTCTGTTTATCTGTATGTAATTACCCCGCCTCTCTGTTTATCTGTATGTAATTACCCCGCCTCCCTGTTTATCTGTATGTAATAACCCCGCCTCCCTGTTTATCTGTATGCAATAACCCTGCCTCCCTATTCAACTGTTTATAATAAACATGCTAACTACTGGTGTGTTAAGGCTTCTTCATCCAAGAGCCTGGAACATCCAATCTCAGTTCTTCTGTGTCCATGTGTCTGTCATTTCTTCATTCCCTAGTCGCCTCTGGTCAGGGATCCAGGACCCAAGCTATGCAAAGATGAGGCTCACTGTGGCAAAAGTTAAGGAAACTATCAGTGACCAATCAAGTCCTGTCTATTTGGGTCTGACTGTTACAAAGGTTCCTGTTTGCGGTCCTAAGCTGTTTGCTAGAAATAGAAGCAGTGCTGGGAGAAGGGATGGAGACAGGTGGATGCTGGGGGCTTGCTGGCCAGCCAATGTAGCTAAACAGGCAAAATTTGGGCTAACCAAGGCCTCTGAATTGTCTGGCCTCTGCATGCACAGACAAGGATACATGTGTGTGTGCGCGCACACTCATGCATGCATACATAAGGAGAAGGAGAGAGAGAGAGAGAGAGAGAGAGAGAGAGAGAGAGAGAGAGAGAGAGAGAGATGCACTCTTGTAATCCCAGCACTAGGGAAGTAGGACAGGAAGATCCCTGGGGCTCATTGGCCAATCAGTGAGTTCCAAAGTGAGAGCCCTATAAAGTGAAAAGTCATTGAGGTGGGGTGTACTGGGGCAGGGCTTTAATCCTAGCATTTGGGAGGCAGAGGAACATTGGTCTCAGTGAGTTCCAGGCCAGCCAGAGATACAAAGTGGGACCCTGTCTCAAGGTGGGAAAAATGATTGAGGCAGACACCAATGTCAGCTTCTGGCTTCCATAGGCACACGCACACACACACACACATGCATACACACACGCACACACACATACACACGCACACACACACGCATACACACGCACACACACACGTCGTCGATTCAGCTTGACAAAGTTAGTCCATAACAACCGACTCACTCCTAGCAACATGTTTCTTACTTTCTTTTCCTGTTGCTGTGAAAAGATACCCTAGCATATTGCTTACACAAGAGAAGTTGTTTAGCTCAGAGTTCGAGGTCATGATTGTGGTCACTATTAAATATAGTCATCATGCCTTAAAAAGTCTCTGTTCAGGTGGCAATGTTTGCTTTCTCCTTGTCTAATTCGTCAGGGTATCTTTTGTCCTCTGTGTGTCGGGGGTGCGGGGTGGTTTAGTTTTGGTTTGGTTTCGGTTTTTCGGGACAGGGTTTCTCTGTGTAGCCCTGGCTCTTCTGGAACTCACTGTATAGACCTGGCTGGCCTAAAGTTCAGAGATTCTCCTGCCTATGCATCCCAAGTGCTGGGATTAAAAGTGTGCGCCACCACCCCCAAGCATGTGTTTTGTGTTGAGAGCAATTATGTCATTAATAAATGTTCATCTCTAAGAAACAAAAACATCTCAGTTTTTAAAAAAAATCCCTTGCTTTTTAGTGGCTTTTCTAGCTAGCAGCAGCAAAGACGACTCCCACTGCTTAATAATTGAGGCTTTTGGGTGAAGTTCTCGTTGGAATAGGTCGAAAGCATGAATGATTCACAGGTCGTGAACCGTGCTGCCCAGCTGTGCAGGCACTGGCCGAGAAGCACCTTCTGCACTTTCAGAGAGGCTCAAGGCGTCTGGATCAGGTGGCTGGGTCACAGCGAAACCAAATCTGGTTCCTGGGAGTCCCAGGTCATGATCTATGGTATCAAACAACACCGCCTGTTACAGTTTGCAGGTCTCTTCAGGCTGGAAGATGCAATCCCAAATTCCCTCAAATTTGGGTAAATCAGACCCTAAGCTCGGTGTCCTTTCTCCCACATGGTCACCAGGTCCCCAAGTCATTCCTGCCCCGTCTCATCATGTTCTAGCACCTTATTCTTGATCAGGTGAGGAGTATTTTAAATTTGCTTTATTTTTGTGATCAAGTGTCATGTGTGTGTGTGTGTGTGTGTGTGTGTGAGAGAGAGAGAGAGAGAGAGAGAGAGAGAGAGAGAGAGAGAGAGAGAGAGAGAGAGAGGAGGTGTGCCTGGCAGCCACGGGGTCAGAAGAGGATATCAGAACCCCCTCTCCCCCACAACTGGTTTATGGATTGTTGTGAGACACCATGTGGATGCCCTGGAGAACTGAACCCAGGTCCTCTACAAGAACAGCCATCTCTCCACACTGTTGATGGTTTATCTTGATTATTGAATGGATTGGCTTAAGGGGCACCTAGGAAATCCATGGAGCATCGCTCTGGGTGTGCCTGTGAGGGGGTTTCCAAAGACAATTGGATCATCAGAGCCTTAAGAGTCCTGTCCTAATAGATTGGTGGTGGTGGTGGTGGTGGGTGTTTGTTTGTTTCTGAGACAGGGTTTCTCTGTGTAGCCATGGCTGTCCTAGAAATCACTCTGTAGACCAGGCTGGCCTCGAACTCACAGAGACCCACCTCCTTCTGTCTCCAGAGTGCTGAGATTAAAGGTGTGCCCCACCACACCTAACGAAATCAGCCATTTTTATCCCTCCCTAAATCCAGCTCCTCCAAGTCTACACTGGGTCCTTTTTGACTCAAGAGTGTTCTCTCCATTTCCCCTCCACTCTTTTTCCTACATTGTATTTTTTGCCCCCAATAGATCATGCTGTAGATGAAAAATGAGCAAATGAGAAGATGCTTAGCGTTATCAGTTATTAAGAGACATACAAAATAAACCACAATGAGACACCACTAACATAAAAAAAAAAGATGGTGAAGGTGAAAAAGACAGACCAATGTCAAGTGTGAGAGCATGGAAAGACTGAAACTGTCTTCTGAGTGGACAAGAATGTGTTACCTAAGTGACAGACTCCCTTCCATTCCTTAACAAGCACCTCCTCCTCCTCTCCTCATTTTTGTGAAGTACCTAGGGCCTCACTAAGCTAGGCAAATGCTTGACCACTAAGCCACACCCCGGCCCCTCACTGGGGGATTCTAGGCAGGGGCTCTACCACTGAGCCACACCCCAGCCCCTCACTGGGGGATTCTAGGCAGGTGCTCTACCACTGAGCCACACCCCAGCCCCTCACTGGGGGATTCTAGGCAGGGGCTCTACCACTGAGTCACACCCCAGCCCTTTCGATTTTGAGGCAGGGTCTCACTAAGTTGCCCTGTATTCATGATTCTTTTGTCTCAGCTCCCAGAGTGCTGGAAAGACAAGCTTGCACTACCCAGGTTCAGCTTAACACATTTTACTTCTTGAAATGAAATTTTCTTTAGAAAACAAATTGGCAGAGTCTTGAAATGTTCAAGACACAGCTATCATGTGATCCAGCTGTACCCTTCTGGCATCTTCCCTAAGGACTGAGATTCCCACAGCTTGCGTTCCTCTCATCCTGTTAAAGATCCTGTGGATGATAATATCCCATTTGCCATCAGTGATGACATTTGCAGGCTTCTTGCTAAGAATTCCTCAAGCAATTTCAGCTAAAACCTTATCCTTGCAGCTTTCCTCCATCTCGCCCACTCGGGGTCTTTATTCAGTGTATGGATTTTTGACCAAGGGCAGAAAGTATCAGGAGATCCCAAAGCTGCTTAGATAAGTAGGAAATGCTATCGGACAAGAGAAACCAAATGCTGTAGAAGGCTGATTTTTTCATGAACAAGAAACGTGAGCATCCTTGTCTCAGTTTCCAGATGGGCTGGAGGCCGTATTTGACAGAGATGCACCTGAGTTAATTAAGGAGAAATTGCCACCAAACCGAATGTCAGGAGAGAGGCTGCATCTATGGCTCCCAGGTACCCCTTTATTATCTGTTTTCTATGACACAGATGCCCCGGGGATCTCCTGGGGCAGATATGGCTCCAAGACTCAGACCCGAGAAAAAACCATCCCATATGGCACTTTTCTTTCTTTCTATCTATCTATCTATCTATCTATCTATCTATCTATCTATCTATCTATTTATTTATTATGTATACGATATTCTGTCTGTGTGTATGCCTGAAGGCCAGAAGAGGGCACCAGACATTACAGATGGTTGTGAGCCACCATGTGGTTGCTGGGACTTGAACTCAGGACCTTTGGTAGAGCAGGCAATGCTCTTAACCGCTGAGCCATCTCTCCAGCCCCCATATGGCACTTTTCAAGCAATGAAGATTGGCATCAAAATTTCCAGAGAGGGGCCAGCAAGATGGCTGAATGGATAAAGGCCTTTGCTGCCAACACTGCTGACTTGAGTTCAACTCCTGGGGCCCGTGTGGCAGAAAGAAAGAATCTCCAGGTGCTATGGTGGCACACACCTTCAATTCTAACATTTGGAAGGCAGAGGCAGGCAGCCCTCAGGGTTTAAGGCCAGCCTGGTCTACATAATGAGTTTCAGGACAGCCAGGGCTACATAAAGAAACCTTGCTTCAAAAACAAGCAAACAAACAAAAAAACCAAAAACAAAACGAAACAAAACAAAAAAACCCAGCTCCCATGGATTGTTTTCGGAGCATCGTGGCGTATATGCACACATCATAAAATAAATATTTTAAATTTAAATTTTTAATTTTTAGAGATGGGACTGTGGCAACAGCCCAGTGGATAACAGTGTTTGCTCTGCATGTATGAGAACAGTGGGCCTGAGTTTGAATCCCTGGCACCCACAGAAGTGTTGGGCGTGACAGATTGTGCCCGTAATCCTAGTACTGGGAGGCAAGCACAGGTGAACCTGGATTGCTCAGTGGCCAGGGTGCTCACCTGAAATGGCTGGCTTCCACTTCAGTGAGAGACACTGTTTCAAAGCAGCATGATGGGGAGCAATCATGGAAAACACCTGATGTCTTGCTCTGGCCTCCCCATGTATGTACGGACAGTTAGTTACATGTGCATAGACATGCATATATATTCAGTTGCATGCAATACACACAGCCACACACATGCACACGCTGACATTCATGTGCACGCACACACACACACAGAATTCTAGAGGCCTGGGATAGACATCAGAGCCTAATTGAGGTGATTGTGGTAAGGCTTCAGGGAGCCTTCACATTCCAGTCCCTAGCCTGGAATCGACAGAAAGTTAGCTGAATGGGACACTGCACTGTGCCTTTTCCAGCTGTCTGACCTTAGGAGACTCGTGTCGTTTCTGTTTTTATTTTGTTGTTATTGTTTTGAGACACGGTACCAAGTATCCCAAGCTAGTCTCCAACTCTTTATGTAGGATCACCTTGAATTCCTAGCCTCCCTACTTCCCCCTCCCAAGTGCTGAGCTACTAACCCACCCAGCTACTAACGTGCATTTCTTTCGGTCTGACCTGGGGTGGTTTCTGAAAGGCCTCAAGTTTAGGGTTCAAGAGGGACACTGAAGTGAATTGTCATTTTGGTAAGAAATTGATTAGAACAGCTATTAATATCTCATGGGCATATAGACAGACAACTGTATGGAGGAGGTTCTGAGGAGGATGCAGGTCTCGATGCCATAGGTAAGCAAACAGTATGGGGGGGTCTCTGATTAGACTTTGGGGGGTCCTCTTACAGTCTCAGTGAAGGGGAGGACTTACAGAAAAGCCCTGCACCCAGAGTCTGCTTTCCAGGCAGCACTGAGAGCAGAGGGAACCAGAGAAAGGAATGCGTGATTGCAAAGATGTGGGCAGTTGAGGAGGAGAGGCACCTGTAGTTGGGGTTTACAGAGGCAAGGGGTGCATTGCCACCACAGGTCACCTTCTGGGGTCTGAGAAGTCTTTCACAGGCTCTCAGTAGGGTTCCTATCTGTCCTTGGAGTAGCAGAGAGCCCAAAACCTAGAGGGCTGGGATGGACATACCTGGTTCTCTCGTATGCATCAACCAAAGTCAGCAGGGACCTGAACCTGGCTCACGGTGGCTCGCCACACACTTTCCTCTGGTGCTCTGCCCAGTTCTGGAACTCTGCAAGTTCTAGCTGCTCTGACCTGCCCAAACTCATCTCGGCACACCTCGGGAGGACACTCCCCTCCTCGAGTCTCAGCCTACGAACTCTTCACCCCTCCAGTTTCCCTTCCACTTTCGGATCCAACTCTGTGGATGTTGAAGGCAGGAGGGTGTGTTAGACTTTTCTGTAATAAGTGCCCGAGAAAGGCGATATAAAAGCAGGAACATTGGCTGCCGCTCACTTCGTAGTGATTATGAATTGCATAATCCAGGGCTGGTCCAGGTCTGTAATCCTCAGCAGATAGAGGTAGAACAGAAATTCACGATTATCCTTGGCTTCATAGGACATTTGAGGCCAGCCTGAGCTACAAGAGACCCTATGTTTAAAAGGAGGAGGGGCTGGAGATATTGGAGGGGTTCAATTCTATGCACCCACATGGAAGCTCACAACTGTCTGTAACTCCAATTCCAAGGGATCTGATGCCCTCACACCAATGCACATGAAATAAGATAAATTATATAAAAAAGTAGTAGTGCAAACTTTATTTTTTTTAATTGTATGTGTGCAGAATACTGATTTCTTGAGTAATCCTGACCCATCATCTCCTTTCGCCTTTGTTGGCGAGATAAATCTCACAGCTTCCGGTAGAGGTCACCAGAGGAAGGCCAGTCAGAAAGGACTTGCAGGGTACAGCAGCAGAGGGATCTGAGGAGAGTGGTGTGTTTCAAGTAAGACATTCCCTTCACGGAAGCAAAATTTGAAGTGAAGACAGAGTGAAGCCCTTATCAAAACAAATGTCATCACAAACAGCCACATTAGATTGTCCAGTGAAGAGCCGAGGGCGGAAAGACTTGGTTGCGTTCTGGGATCCAGAACAGTCCTGCTGAGTGAGTTTGGAGTTATTAAATTCTTCTATTCCGAAGCTGGGCCTTCAGCTCATGTGTCTCATAAAAGGTCTTTTTGCACTCTGGTAGGTGCAACAGTGTGTGTGTGTGCATGCGTGTGCGTGTGTGGTGTGGTTCTTCATAGTATTTTCTTATTTTTAGGCAGTTACAGGGATGGAACCCAAGGCTTTCCTTTTGCTAGGCAGGTGCTCTACCACTGAGCCACACCCCAGCCCCTCACTGGGGGATTCTAGGCAGGGGCTCTATCACTGAGCCACACCCCAGCCCCTCACTGGGGGATTCTAGACAGGTGCTCTACCACTGAGCCACACTCCAGCCCCTCACTGGGGGATTCTAGGCAGGGGCTCTATCACTGAGCCACACCCCAGCCCCTCACTGGGGGATTCTAGACAGGTGCTCTACCACTGAGCCACACCCCAGCCCCTCACTGGGGGATTCTAGGCAGGGGCTCTACCACTGAGCCAGACCCCAGCCCCTCACTGAAGGATTCAAGGCAGGTGCTCTACCACTGAGCCATACCCCAGCCCCTCACTGGGGGATTCTAAGCAGGTGCCCTATCACTGAGCCATGTCCCCAGCCCATTAAAACATTTTGAACGGATATATAATAATCAATTCACATTGCGATACTTTGCTACTGTGTAAATCTTATTAAGAAGCATATCTATCACTTCAGACATATATCATCATTGAGGGATATCGTTAGTCTAACAAAGTTTACTGTGGAGAAAATTGAGTATACTGCACTTATCTACAAATAAGATTCCCACAGTGGTAAAGCTATCCCAGCAGTGAAGACTACAGATAAATACACAGGAAAATACATCCTGACCTGAGAATAGAACTAACTTGGTTGCAGTGGCACATATCCAAGTCCCAGCACTTAAGAGGTGGAGGAAGGAGTATCAGCAGTTCAAAGCCAGCCTCAGCTACATAGTAAGTTCAAGGCTATCCTTTGTCAAATGTCATCCTACTTCAAAATAAAAAAAAAAAAAATAGGAAAGGCAGAAAGGAAGAAGGAAAGAAGGACCTTAGATCTTATTGTGGCATCAAAGGGTTATTGCTGTGACATTTGTGTGTTCACAGCCCCATATGTAGCACGAATAATAAAAACCCAGAGACAGATATTGGGGTTCAAGATGAAGATCAGAGCTGGGCGGTGGTGGCCCACACCTTTAATCCCAGCACTCAGGAGGCAGAGGCAGGTGGATCTCTGTGAGTGAGTTTGAGACCAGCCTGGTCTACAGAGCTAGTTCCAGGACAGGCTCCAAAGCCACAGAGAAACCCTGTCTCAAAAAAAAAAAAGAAAAGAAAAGATGAAGATCAGAAAAGCAAAGCAGCCAAGCACTAGAGAGACCTTTGACTTCTACCAAATCTACAGGCTGAAAGGGCGAGATCCTGTCTCCACAAATCCTCAAACTCCACACTCCACTGTGTTCCTGTCTCTTCCCCTTTATAGTCCTCTCTCGGCCCAGCCATGTCATTTCTGTCTCTACCTCCCTAGTGCTGGGATTAAAAGTGTGTGACTCCCAAACACTGGGATTAAAGGTGTGAGCCACCACTACCTGGATCTGTTTCTGGATCGACCTTGTGTAGCCCAGGGTAGCCTTGAATTCACAGAGATCCATCTGCTTCTGTCTCCCAAATCCTGGGATTAAAGGCGTGTGCTACCACTTCATGACCTGTATGGTTGACTAGTATGTCTGCTTTGCCCTCTGATCTTCAGGCAAGCCTTATTTATTAAAACACAAATAATATCCCACTATACCCATATACCCCTGACTACCACAACACTGGAGATTTAATAATACATAGGTTGGAATTTCCTTTTGCTAAAGCAGACTTGTTCCAGAGAAGTAGTTTGTTTTCAGGCTAAAACCAACTAACTCTTGAAAAAGATAGATACATGGCAGTTGCTTCAACTGGGTGTGCATTAAAAAACAGCTGTGCAGGGCTCTAGGTGTGGCTGAGCAGTAGCACCCTTACCCAGAATCCCTCCATGAAGGTGTTGCAGGGCTTCTATTATTGTGATAAAACACCATGACCAAAATCAATTTGAGGAGTAAAAGGTTTATTTCTGTTTACAGTTCTGCATCATGGTCCATTAGGGAAGGAGGTCAGGGCAGGAACCTGAAGGCAGGAGCTGATGCATAGGCCATGGAGGGGTGCTGCGTACTGGCTTGTTCCTCATGGCTTGCTCAGCCTGCCTTCTAATAGAACCCAGGATCAACTGCCCAGGAATGGCCCTACCCACAGTGAACTGGGCCCTCCCACATCAACTATTAATTAAAGCAGTACCCCCCCCCAACTCGCCTAAAGGCCAATCTTATGGAAGAGTTTTCTCAACTAAGATTACCTCTTCCCAGATAATGTCTAGGTTTGTGTTAAACTGACAAAACCAACCAGTATAGAGGGGGCGTTTTCAAATTGTATGAAAAAGAGAATTCAACATCCTCAGTCATCAGAGAAATGCAAATCAAAACTACACCGAGGTTCCATCTCACTCCACCAAGACTTACCATCATCAGAAATCAGGAGGCTGAAGCAGGTGGTGGTGACACACGTCTTTAATCCTGGCACTCTGGAGGCAGAGGCAGGTGGATCGCTGAGTTTGAGGCCAGCCTGGTCTACACAACGAGTTCCAAGACAGCCAGAGCCACACACAGAAACCCTGTCTCAAAAAAACACTCAAAAAAAAAAAAAACCTAGGAGGAGCACTTGATGTGTAATCATGAAGACTGGAGTTTGGGTCTCAGCACCCATGTGTCAAGTTGAGTTTCCAGGACATGCCTGTAGGCCAGCTCCAAAGAGGTGAAGATACGAGGGTCCCTGGGACCAGCCTAGCTAAGAAAGTAGTTATGCCTCCAAATTCAGGAAGAGACCCTTCCTGAAAGCAAATAGGTGGCGAATGGTAGGAGAACTCACAATGTCCTCTTCTGGCTTCTGAGTGCACACAGGCACGTGTGCACACCCACACATACATGTGCGCACGTCTTCACACACACAGCAGATAAATCGTAAAAAAGGCGACAGTGGGACTGGAGAGGTGGTTCATTGGTTCAGAATGCTTCTTGCTCTTGCAGAGGACCCAGGTGTGGTTCCCAGCACGCACAATGGTGTCTCACAACCACCTGTAATTCCACTTCCCATAAAGGGGTAGTGGGGGGGGGGAAGAAGGCCAATAAAATAAAATAAAATTGAGATAGTGTCTCACTCTGTAGGCCTGGCTAACCCAGAACTTGCTATGTAAAACGGGCTTGCCTCAAACTCAGAACCACTACTTCTGACTCAACGTCTTTCTTTTCTTTTCTTTCCTTTTTTTTTTTTTTAAAGAAATCAAACAAGAAGCCAGATATTATGGTTCAAACCTGCAATCTCAGTCCTTAAGAGGACGAGAATTTCTTGAGACCAGAAGTTTGAATCTAGCCTGGGCAATAAAGCAGGCCACTGTATCAGAAAAACAAAAAACGTTAACACATAGGGACACTTTTTCCCTGTACTGTTGGTTTTGCCATCAAATCCCAAAAAAGGGAGCAGCCCTCACTAGATCCACCAGGGAGCGCCATTGTCACGGCGCTGAGTCCTGACTAACGGGTCTCGCGCCTTTGCTCAGCAGTACCCATTTACCCCTTTTCTTCAGCAGGCTCCAGCCCTCTCCTCTCACCCAGTTTTTACCCAGTGATCTCAAGTCCCTTCTGTCACTACTTCAACCAATGAGCTCCTATCCAGGCCAGATCGTCTTGTGGAATTTTTTGTGCCCGTCTCTCCAGAGTTAAGTTCCTTTTGCTGGTGTTTTGGCCCATCAGGTTGACATAATTACATGACCTAAATGATTTCCTGCTGTCTCTAATACCATGTCCTAGTTCCCTCTGGAGAGCTCTTATGAGGGTAAGGTGGGATCATATGTGGAAAGTGTCTTATATACTGAGGCTGGGGGCTGGAGTGCTCAGCCGCTAAGCAGAGGACCGAGTTTGTTTTCCAGCTCCCACATCTGGTAGTTCACAACCACCTGCCACACCAGTTCCCATGGATCCAACGTCCTTAAACACCCCTATTAATGTGCACACACTCACACAGACATACACATACACACAAAAAATAAAAGTCAGAATCTTTTAAGAAAGCATGTAAGCTGTGGCAGCGGCGTTAGGGCTTAAATCGACTATTCTGAAACCTTAAAGAGTTCTTCCGGACTGGGGAGGTGGCTCAGCGGGTAAAGTGCTTGCACAAAAGTGTGAGGACCTGTGCTCATATTATCAGCACCCACATAAATGCAGGCTGGGCGTAAAAGTTTCCCCATACTCCCAGCACTCTAGAGGTGGAGACGGGGATCCCCAGACCAGCTAGCTAGAAAGACAAGGCTACCCGGCAAGTTCTAGGTTCAGATGTCTCAGTACAAAAGATGGAGAGTGACCCGCAAAGACACCTGATGTCAGCCACTGGCCTCCATGCAGGGCCACAACAGCACACATACGTGCCCATAAACATATGTATACACCATACCCACCACACATACACACCATACACCCAAAACACACACGTGCCCATAAACATACGTATACACCATATCCACCACACACACACACACAACACACACATGCAAATGCCCTTTTTAGTCATAGCACACTTCCTGAATCAGTTTTCCAGCAGAGGTCATGCATGTATAGGGCCTGAGCTGATAAACCTCCTGGGCACAGGGCCCTGAAGGCCCTGTGGCAGCCACTCATGAAACTCCACTCATGGATGTTTGCCCAGCCTGAATGTGGGTTCTGTGCAACCAAATATTTCAGTTTTGCTGGAGAATCTGGACGTGTGGATTTTTCTTTTCTCTTCACAGAAATCTCCAGATGCGTTGGCATTGGCAGCTTGTTTCAGATTTTTCTAGCTCTGTTCACACAACCAGTCTATACTCTACACCGATAGCCACTGGAGGGGCCCATTTTGAACCTCTGGTGGCATCTCAAAGGCTAACAGGACATCTATCAGGAGAATGGCCTCTTTGTGTGTGTGTGTGTACATGTCCGTGTACATATGTGTCATATGTCAGTGTCTAGTGTCTTCCTCTACCATGGACCCCTTTATTTTGTGGGCAGGGTCTCTTGCTGAACCTGGGGCTCACCAGTTTGGTGACACTGGCTGGCCTGCGGAGCCCCACGCATGCCCTTGTCTGCACCTCCCCCGCACCGAGGTCACAAGTGTGTGCTACCAGGCTCAAATTTTTTTTTTATATGTGTCTATCTGTGCGTGTGTCTGTGTGAGTGCATACGGTGTGCGCACGGGTACCCAGGGAGGCCAGAAGAGGGTGCTGGATCCCCTGAAGCTGGAGTTGCAGGCAGTTGTGAGCTGTCTGTGGGAGCTGAGAACAACCCAGGACCTCTGCGAGCACGGGAAGTGGTCTTCACTGCTGCACCGTGTCTCTGCGAGCACAGGAAGTGGTCTTCATGGCTGCGCCGTGTCTCCAGCCACGTGCTCTGCTGTTTTACCTGGACACCGGAGACCAAACTCAAGAGCCCCATGCTTACATGGCAAGTACTCTGCAACTCGGCGATCTCCTCAGCGCCTCCTAGAAGATCGTGAAAAATGGTTAAACTTTATTTGCGTGTGGTGGGGGGCACACATGTCATGGCACCCCTGGGGGGTGAAAGGACAAGGACCCCTTGGAACTCACGTGGTGGGAGTCGGTTCTCTCTTATCATGTGGGTTCTGGGGCTTGGACGTGGGTCATCAGGCCTGGTGGCAAACTCTTTCACCTCCTTTGCCATCTCATCTGCCCATGGCAGTCTTTTACCAAAGCAGTAGAAGCATCAATAACGTCCACGAAAGCCTCCACAGCAGGCTCACAAACAGGAGCATCCTGGCATCCCTCCGTCTCAGTCCCAGCACCGCGAATTCAAACAGAGTACTCAGGAGATGCCAGCTCGTTACTCCCCTGCCATCCAGACATCACTGTCCTGTGCCTGGTGGCCTGGCCCCTTCCGTCTCAGGAGCGGGGCTCGTCCTTGCAGCTCAGTTAACAAGAGCCCTGGATGCTGGCGCTAGGTGGGGTTTGAAAGTCGCGGAGGCTCAGCTCTTCACACCCACCCAGTGAGTGTGATCGCGGCTGCAGGAGCTAAAATAGATGTGCTTGGCAGGGGCCCACCTAAGGTGACGAAATGGGACTTCACATGCCTGGCTGAGGTGTATGTGCAAAAGGAAGCTAGGCATTGCAACCCCTCCCCCATGCATATCCAGCAGGGAGGGCTTGCCTTGTCATTATTAGTTACATCTTATTTAGTTATTTATTGTGTATGTCTAGGCCAGAATGCATCTTGCAGGACTTGGTTTTCTCTTTTTACCATGTGGACCCGTGGGATCAAACTTAGTTTGTCAGGTTTGGCACCAAGTGCCTTCACCAGGTGAGACACCTTGCCAGATCTGCTACTCATGATGATGATGACACAGGTGCATGGCATATGTGTTTGCATGTATGTTGTGTGCACAGGCATGGTGTGTATATATGTGTGGGGGCCAGTGGGACTGACATCAGGTGTCTTTTTTTTATTATTTATTATGTATACAATATTCTGTCTGTTTATATGCCTGCAGGCCAGAAGAGGGCACCAGACCTCATTACAGATGGTTGTGAGCCACAATGTGGTTGCTGGAAATTGAACTCAGGACCTTTGGAAGAACAGGCAGGCAATGCTCTTAACCGCTGAGCCATCTCTCTAGCCCCGACATCAGGTGTCTTCCTTGATCACACTTCCCTTAAATACTCAGGCAGGATCTCTCCCTTGAATCCAGAGTTTGGTAATTTGGTAAGTCTAGGTAGTCAGGAGGTTTCCATACCTGCCTGGCATTTACCTGGGTACTGGAGATCTGAACTCAGGTCCTTTCACTTATATGCCAAGAGCTTTTGCCACTGAGCCATCTCTCCAGCCCCAGATGGAACTTCTTATAAAGGTCCTGTTTGTTTACTCATCTATTTATTTATTATTTAATTTTCAAGACAGGTTTTCTCTGCAGCTTTGGAGCCTGTCCTGGAACTAGCTCTTGTAGACCAGGCTGGCCTCAAACTCACAGAGATCCGCCTGCCTCTGCCTCCCGAGTGCTGAGATTAAAGGCGTGTGCCTCCACCGCTCCGCTATGTTTACTCATTTATTTGATGTGTTGGTGTGCACGGTTGCATGTGCACACATGTATGTGTGTGCGCATGTGCCAGAGGAAAACCTCAGATGTTACTCTCAAGAACTCTGTTCACTTTATTTTTTAGGCAGAGTCTCTTACTGGTCTAGGACTCCTCTACCTCCTGCTCTTTCTCTCAAGTGCTAGGGTTGCAGGTGTGCCCCACCATGCCCAGAGTAAGGGTCCTGGAACTCAAACCAAGGGTCTCATGCATACTACCCAATCACTCTGCCATCTGAGCTCCATTCCTGGTCCTCAGGAGAACACCTTTGGTCTTTGTAAACAGAACAAGGTAGGTGGCCAGGTCTGGGAAAGCACTGAGTGAGATCAAATAGGATGGAAGTGGCGAATTTAAACTTTGGGCGCTCAGAGCAAAAGGCGGATAGATGTTAGGCTGGGTTTCAGAAGGCTGAATGAGCCAAAGTGACAAATGGGCCACCACTAGGGGAAGCAGAGAGCTGCTTCTAAGTGCTAATGTGTGTCCCTGCTGTGTGCAGACTGCACTGGGGAGAAGGCGTGTCTGGCCAGCTTTGTAAGAAAGAAATCCTGGAACATGTAGCGTATGCGTCTCAGGATAAATGTACAAGAATGGTAGATTGCCAGGGATCTTCAGAGGAAAGAACCAATCGGATAGCTAGGTATGCACCTTAATACATGAGAAGGAGGTGTGTGTGTGTGTACATGTATGCATGTGTGTGCATCTGGCCAAAGGTTGACATCTGCATCTGGTGTCCCTCCACCCCCACACCGTCTGCAACCTGCTCCCAATTGTCCCTCAGATTGTCGGTCCTCTGGATTTGGACTGATCCATACCACTGCACACCCTGGCTACCCAGCTTTCAGACGGCATGCATGAGTGCATGACTTTTCTCAGCCTCCATAATCTTGGGTTTCTTAGGAAGCTTGGGTCTGGGGAGGTGGCTGCATTGGTGACTTGCTTGCTGTGGAAGCGTGAGGACCTGAGTTCAGATCCTGTCTCCAGCACCCACATTAGAAGTGGGTGTCGCAGTATATGCCTATAACCTCAGCATTGAGGAGGTTCAGTCAGAGAGACCCCTGGGGCTCATTTGCGATCTATGAGCTCTAGGTTCAGTGGGGGGGAGGCGGGGGGGGATGAAGGCAAGGCTTAGCAGCAGATCACTGGCCTAGAATCCCCAACCTCAGAGACAGATTACAGCATGCACCACCATGGCAGGCTTTTCACGTAGGCGCCGGGAATCCAAACTCAGGTCCTCATGCTTGTGTGGCAGGTGCTTTACTGCCTGAGCCATAGCCCCAGCACATGATATAAATTTATTATATTTTATGTATTTATTTATGTTGTTTGTGTGCTTCCATGTGCATGTGTGGGCACACAGGTTCTCTCCTCCCATCACATGGGTCTTAGGAATCAACCTTCAGGCAGCAGGTACCTTTACTTTCTGAACCGTCTCATGACAATTTTTTAAAAAACGTTCTTACTTAGAAGCCACTGAGACTTTCTGGCTTTCCCCACAGTCCTTGACTCTGCACACCATCTCATTCCTCTGCCGAGAGACTGCCTTTGGCTTATGCTGGGAGGTGATGTTTTTAGAAAGATGGGCAGATTCTCCACCAGGGAACGATCCACCAGCACCCCACCCGACAATACCACCATGGATTCTGAACTCCCCCTTAACTGCTAGATCTGTGTGTCCCCCAGAGATCCTGGGGAAATGGCTCATTTGGGTTCTTCTTCCTCATTCTGGCACTAAGTCAATTTTTGGCTGTAGACAGAAATCTATTTTGAGTCGCTTTTTTTTTTTTAAAGCTGTTGCTTCGAACATGTCGGTCTTCTGTGGGCTTTACATCTGAGATGCCTCCCTCCCTCCCAGACTCACCGAGACAGGAGACAGCCAGGCATGGAAAGCTGCTTTCAGGCACAGATGGCCACTGTGGGGGAGAGGAGGCTGCTGTGGGTCTCTCCCACCTGTGTCTGAGGAAGAAAGCCAGCTTCTTGGTCATCAGAATATACCGACTGCTGGGGTGTGATTATACCTCTAATTCCAGCACCCCAGAGCCTGAGGTAGAAGGATGGAAAATTTGAAGCTAATCTGGGCTACTTAATGAGTTCCAGGATAGCTTGGGCTATGTAACAAGAGATCTTTGTTGAAAAAAAAATAGTTGGGCTATGGTGGCATACACCTTTAAGCTTAGCACTTGGGAGGCAAAGGGAGGTGGATCTCTGTGAGTTCGAGACCAGCCTGGTCTATGGAGTGAGTTCCAGGATAGCCAGGATTGTTACACAGAGAAACCTTGTCTCAACAACCCCCCATAATAAAATAGATGGTAGATAGATAGATAGATAGATAGATAGATAGATAGATAGATAGATAGGCAGACATTTAGATAGATAGATAGATAGATAGATAGATAGATAGATAGATAGATAGATAGATAGATGATAGATAGATAGATAGGCAGGCAGACATCTAGATAGATAGATAGGCAGGCAGACATAGAGATAGATAGATAGATAGATAGATAGATAGATAGATAGATAGATAGATAGATAGATACATAGATACATAGATAGATACATAGATAGATAGATAGATAGATAGATAGATAGATAGATAGATAGATAGATAGATAGATAGATAGATTCAAGATCATCCTTACCTACGGAGCAAATTGGAGGCCAGCCTAGAGGCAACATGAGACCCTGTCTCAAATAAATAAATATTGTTGTCTTGTTTGGGTTGACCACAATTGCATGCAACAGCCCTTTTACTCATGCCTGAACGAAGCTTATCCAATGTGTATTTTAATTTTCCTTTTGATAGCCAAGATACACAGCATTCCCCTGACTCCGCTTAGCTGCACCTTCACTTTCTGTGGTCTCAGCTATTTGCAATCAAGTCTAGTCCAGAGCTATGAGATGGAAAATTCCAGGGCCAGAGAGATAGCTTTGTGGGCGAAGGCACCTGCTGCCAAGCCTCATGGCTTGAACTCATTCCCCAGGACCCTGTGATGGAAGAGGAGAAACTCCTCCCCGGGTTATCCTCAGACGACCACATGTGCACGGTAGCAAAGCAATCCTACACATACACATGCACATAACACAAGTAAATAATAACACATTATAGTTTTAAAAGTTGCATTGGTAACTAACAGAGTTTTATTTGGGGACCTGTTTTCTTTATTAATTTATTTTTTGTGAGTATTGCTTTATGTTTGTTTGTTTGGTTTGGTTTTTAGAGACAGGATTTCTTTGTGTAACAGCCCTAGCTGTCCTGAAACTTGCTTTGTAGATCAGGCTTCCTTTGAACTCAAAGAGATCTATCTACCTCTGCCTCCTGAGTGCTGGGATTAAAGGCATGCACCACCACTGCCCACTTAATGCATTGGTGGTTTGCCTGCATGTGTGTCTATGTGAGGAAGTTGGATCCTCTGGAACTGGAGTTACAGACAGTTGTGAGCTGCCATGTGGATGCTGGGATGTAGCTCAGTGGTAGAGCACCTGCCTAGAATCCCCCAGTGAGGGACTGGGGTGTGGCTCAGTGGTAGAGCCCCTGCCTAGAATCCCCCAGTGAGGGGCTGGGGTGTGACTCAGTGGTAGAGCACATGCCTAGAATCCCCCAGTGAAGGGCTGGGTGTGGCTCAGTGGTAGATCCCCTGCCTAGAATCCCCTAGTGAGGGGCTGGGGTGTGGCTCAGTGGTAGAACTTTTACTTAGCATGTGTGAAGCCCAGGGTTCCATCTCTAGTACAAAAAATAAATATAAAGGAAGAAAGGAGGGTGAAGAAACAATAGGGAGGAAAAGAAGGGGAAGGAGGAAGGAAGGAAGGAAGGAAGGAAGGAAGGAAGGAAGGAAGGAAGGAAGATGGCTCAGCAGGTACAAGTGTCTGCCACACAAGCCTGATGACCTGAGTCCAATCCCTAGAACCACACAGAGGTGGAAAGAGAGAACCAACCGCACACAGCTGTCCTCTGACCTCCACATGCATATGGGGGCACATGTGGCTCCCTTGACCCCATCGTTCATGCACACAGTAATAATAAATCTTCCATTTTTTTAAGGGAAGGAAAGAAGAAAGGGAAGAAAAGAGGCCACAAAGTAGAAGGCTGGCGAAATCCATTACAGTGGATCACCCAGATGGAACGGTACCCAGCTCTTAAAAATAACAGTCATGAAGGCTGCGGCAGTATATATGTCCGTGACATAATCGTAAGTAAAACAAGCTCAACCCACGGTTGTCTCTGCCTAGAACTGGATAAAAATACTCCTTCATACAAACAGAGGCCGGAAGGGACACCAAAAGCACAGATTGGCAGGATTTTTTTTTTTTGTTTTATTCTTTGCTATGGCGGTGCCATGAACACAAGCTGAGAGGGCACAGTGGGGAGGAAGCAGGAGGGCACCTCATGCCTCTGGGCTGAAGGGTTTGTCACCAGGAAAACCTATGCTTTGCCTGCTTCTCTGGGCGCAAAGTGCTGGGCTCTTTAGGTGGCTCCATGCCAACGTGCTCTGAGGGCCTCATCTACTCAAGGACTTTACCTTTCCTAGTGTGAAATACAACCTCCCTGATTTCCAAACAAGTGGTGTGTGTGTGTGTGTATGTGCGCGTGCGCGTGCACGTGTAGGTCAGAGGACAACCTTAGACATTGTCTACCATTTTTTCTTTTTAAATATTAATTTTATTTTACCATTGTGTGCGGAGGGTCTGAGTATATGTCTGTGCACCATGTGCATGCAGGTGTCCCCAGAGGCCAGAAGAGGGCGTCAGATCTCCTGGAGCAAGAATTATAGTCCCAAATGGGTGCTGGAAACTGAATGCAGGACCCCTATAGGAGCAGGAAGTATTGGCCCCACTGAGCCTTCTTTCCAGTCCCTCCTTTTTCTTTTTCTTTGCTTTTTTTTTTGTTTATTGTTTTTCAAGACAGGGTCTCACCGGGTGGTGGTGGCGCATGCTTTTAATCCCAGCACTCAGGAGGCAGAGGCAGGTGGATCTCTGTGAGTTCAAGACCAGCCTGGTCTACAAGAGCTAGTTCCAGGACAGGCTCCAAAGCCACAGAGAAACCCTGTCTCGAAAAACAAAACAAAAAAAGACAGGGTCTCTCTGAATATCCCTGACTGTCACTCTGTAGACCAGACTAGCTTTGAACTCACAGAGATCCTCCTTTTTCTGCTTCCAGAGTGCTGGGACTAAAGGTTGAGCCACCACCGCCCCTCCTTTTTCTTAAAATAATCTCTCACTGGCTTGAAACTCATTAAGTAGGCTAGATGCTCCTATCTCTGCCTCCCCAGCACTGTGATTAAACCTCTGCCTCCCCAGCACCGTGATTAAATCTCACCCAGCTTTTTAATTTTCTCAATGTGGGTTCTAGTGTTGGAATTCAGGTCCTTATGTCTGTAAGGCTCCAGAATTGCATGGCAACACATGTTTGTTAATTAATACAAGGTCTCAGGTAATCCTAAACTGGCCTTGAACGCATTCTGTAGCAAAGGATGATCTAGGACACCTGATCCTCCTGTCTCAGCCTCTAACATTTTGGGATTACAGGTCTGCACTTCCACACCTGGTTCATGTGTAGCCAGGGATAGCCCTCAGGGTCGTCATGCAAACTAGGCAAGTGCTCTACCAACCGAGCCTCATCCCTAGTCCACGTGTCTGCTTTTTTTGTTTTGTTTGAGGGTTTTGTTTGTTTGTTTGGTTGGTTTTGGTTTTTTTGAGACAAGGTTTTTTGTACATCCCTGGCTGCCGTGGAACTCACTCTGTAGACCAGACTGGCCTTGAACTCACAGAGATCCACCTGCCTCTGCCTCTGAGATTTAGGGTGTATGCCACCACCGCCCCGCTCACAAGTCTGTTATTTTAAGCCACTCCATTTGTGGTAAAACTGCTCTAATACTATGGACTATATGATGCCCCCTCCATGTTGATGCTTGGTTGTCCAGAACCTCAGAATGTGACTACATTTGGTGATAGGGCCTTTAAAAGGATCATGAAGTTAAAATGAGGTTGCAGAATCAGCAAGATGACTCAGTGGATATTCACTCCCTAGAACCTACATGGTGGAAATGAGAATGAACTCCTGCAAGTTGTCCTCAGACCTCCACACATGAACACACGCGCGCACGCACACACACAAATATATATTAAAAATAAGATTGTGTCTATAGGTCCTATCCAATTTTATGGGTGTCCTCCTAACAAGAGAGACTTGGGGCTGGGAAGATGGCTCAGTGGTTTAAAACATTGGCTGCTCTTCCAGAGGACCCAGGTTTGATTCCCAGCACCGGTATGGCAGCCTACAAGCATGTGTAACTCCAGCTCCTAGGGATCAGAGTCTGTCTTCTGGATCACGTGGATAACATGTACACACATGACACACGTGATGCACACACATGCACACAGGCAAAACATAAAATGATCAGATAATTTAAAATTTAAAAAGAGCCAGGTGGTGGTGATGCACACAACTTAATCCCAGCACTTGGGAAACAGAGGCAGACAGTCTACAGAGTGAGCTCCAGGACAGCCAGGGCTACAAAGAGAATCCCAGTCTCGAAAAACAGAAATAAATTAATAAATAAATAGAAAATTAATTTTAAAAGAAAGTAGAGAGACTGGAACACACAGTGACACCAGGGGATTGCGTGAGGCCAGAGGAAAGGCCATGTGAAGACAGAGTGACCACAGCCACAGAGAGAGGTCACAGGAGAAAGCAGCCTATCAGTGCTGTGCCATGGTTTTCCAAGTTTCCAGAACCGAGAGACATTAGAGTGCTGTTGTTGAACAAACTTGGTCTCTGGTTATGTGTGTGTGTGTGTGTGTGTGTGTGTGTGTGTGTGCGCGCGCTACTGTGTTACTGAGGATTGAACCTAGGGTTTTGTGCATGCTAGGCAAGTACTCTACCCCTGAACTATGCCTTCAGTCCCTTGCTGAGGGTTTCCCACCAAGAATTCTAATATTGAGCCACACACACCCCCAACTCCCAATCCTAGGCAGGAGTTTTACCACTGAGCTACAAACCCAACCCTTCTAATCACTTTTCATTTTGAGTTGGGGGTCTCCAGAAATCACCCATCTTGGTCTAGAGCTCCCTCTATATCACAGGCTAGATTTAGTTTCTCGGTCTATCCCCAGATGTTGTCCCCACCATGGTCACTTTCTTTTTATGTATATAAGTGTTTTGTTTGCATATATGTCTGTTTCCACCGCCGAATCCCAAGCCAGAGTGACAGATGTACACCAGGCTTGGTGCTGGGGATCTGAACACAAGTCCCCAAGCTTGCATGGCAAGCATTTTACCAAGTGAGTCACTATCCTGCCTCTGCAGAGGAAAATTCTTAACAAATCAGAAGTATTTAAATGCAATGCCCATCAAAATCCCAACAAAATTCTTTAAAGACCTGGAAGGAACGGTACTCAACTTCATATGAAAAACCAAAAAACCCAGGATAACCAAAACAATCCTGTACAATAAAAGAACTTCTGGAAGCATCACAATCCCTGACTTCAAACTCTACTACAGAGCTACAGTACTGAAAACAGCCTGGTACTGGCATAAGAACAGACAGGAGGACCAATGGAACCGAATAGAAGACCCAGATATCAATCCACACATCTTCGAACACCTGATATTTGATAAAGAAGCAAAAAATATCAAATGGAAAAAAGAAAGCATATTTAACAAGTGGTGCTGGCATA
>PVIU01026402.1:0-22062 GCA_004026605.1 Ondatra zibethicus | reverse complement strand
TGTGGATTGATATCCGGGTCTTCTATTCAGTTCCACTGGTCCTCCTGTCTGTTCTTATGCCAGTACCAGGCTGTTTTCAGTACTGTAGCTCTGTAGTATAGTTTGAAGTCAGGGATTGTGATGCCTCCAGATGTTCTTTTGTTGCCCAGGATTGTTTTGGCTATCCTGGGTTTTTTGCTTTTCCAAATGAAGTTGAGTACTGTTCTTTGTATTGTTTTCTTTGTTTCTATTTAGTTGATTTCAGCTCTCAGTTTGATTATTTCCTGCTGTCTAGTTCTCTTAGGTGAGTTTGCTTCCTTTTGTTCTGAAGTTTTCAGTTGTTCTGTTAATTCACTAGTGTGGGATTTTTCCAGCTTATTTATGTAGACATTTAGTGCTATGAACTTGCCTCTTAACACTGCTTTCATTGTGTCCCATAAATTTGGATATGTCATGTGGTCATTTTCATTGAAAGGAAGTCTTTAATTTCCCCTTTTATTTCTACTTTGACCCATTGATGATTCAGATGAGCACTGTTTAATTTCCATGTGTTTGTGGGTTTTCTGGAATTGATATTGCTGTTGACTTCTAGTTTTAAAGTATGGTGATCTGATAAGGTACATTGGGTTTTTCCAGTTTTTTTGTATTTGTTGAGGTTTGTTTTGTTACCGAGTATGTGGTCAATTTTTGAGAAGGTTCCATGAGGTGCTGAGAAGAAGGTATATTCTTTTCTGTTTGGATGGAATATTCTATCGATGTCTGTTAAGTCCATTTGAGTCATAACATCTGTTAGTTCTCTTATTTCTCTGTTCATTTTTGTCTGATTGACCTGTCCAGTGGTGAGAGGGGAGTGTTGAAGTCTCCCACTATCAGTGTCTGGTGTTTAATATATAATTTAAGCTTTTGAAGTGTTTCTTTGACATGTGAAGGTGCCCTTGTATTTGGAGCATAGATGTTCAGTATTGAAATCTCCTCTTGATGGATTTTCCCTGTGACTAATATGAAATGTCCTTCTTTGTCTCTTTTGACTGATTTTAGCTTGAAGTCTCTTTTGTTAGATATTAGGATAGCTACACCCGCTTGTTTCTTAGGTCCATTTGATTGGTATATTTTTTCCCAACCTTTTACTTTGAGATGGTGTCTGTCTTTGAGGTTGAGATGCATTTCTTGTATGCAGAAGAAGGATGGGTTCTGTTTTTGTATCCAGTCTGTTAGCCTGTGCCTTTTTATGGGTGAGTTGAGTCCATTTACATTAAGGGATATTAATGACGAGTGGTTGCTATCTCCTGTTAATTTGGTTTTCCTCGTTGGTGATGTTATTTTGTGCGTTTTTTTTCTTCTTTGGGATTTGGTGTAATGAGATCATCAATTGTGTGTGTGTTTGTTGGTGTAGCCATCTTCCTTGGGTTGGAGTTTTCCTTCTAGTATTTTGTGTAGGGCTGGGTTTGTGGCTAGGTATTGGTGAAATCTAGATTTGTCATGGAATATCTTGTTTTGTCCTTCTATGGTGATTGAAAGTTTTGCTGGGTATAGTAGCCTGGGCTGGCATCTGTGGTTGCTCAATGTCTGCATAATGTTTGACCATGACCTTCTGGCTTTCATTGGCTCCACTGAGAAGTCAGGTGTAATTCTGATAGGTCTACCTTTATATGTTACTTGTCCTTTTACCTTTGCAGCTCTTAATATTCTTTCTTTACTCTGTATGTTTAGTGTTTTGACTATTATGTGGCGAGAGGACTTTTTTTTGGATCCAGTCTATTTGGTGTTCTGTAAGCTTCTTGTATCTTCATAGGCATATCTTTCTTTAGGTAGGGAAAGTTTTCTTCTATGATTTTGTTGAATATATTTTCTGTGCCTTTGAGTTGACTTTCTTCTCCTTCTTCTATACCTATTATTCTAAGATTTGGCCTTTTTATGTTGTCCCATATTTCCTGGATATTTTGGGTTAAGCTTTTGTTAGATTTAATGTTTTCTTTAACTGATGAGTCCATTTCCTCTATTTTCTCTTCCGCACTTGAGATTCTCTCTTCCATTTCTTGTATTCTGTTGTTCGTACTTGCATTTGTGGTTCCTGTTCTTTTCCTCATGATTCCTGTTTCTATAATTCCTTAGGCTTATGTTTTCTTTATTTTTTCTATCTCAGTTTTCAAGACCTGAATAGTTTCTGTTATATGTTTGAGTTCTTTTTCTTGGTTTTCTTTTTTATTTTAATTTTTTAAAATTTATTTATTATGTATATAGTGTTCTCGGCACTAGGTCTCATTATAGATGGGCGTGAGCCATCATGTGGTTGCTGGGAATTGAACTCAGGATCTCCGGAACAGCAGTCAGTTCTCTTAACCTCTGAGCCATCTCTCCAGCCCTTTTCTTGGTTTTCTTTAAGTGATTTGGTGATATCTTCCAATTTTTTGTTTGTTTTTTCTTACATTTCTTCAAGGTAATTTCTAAATTCATCTTTAATAATTTCAGATATTCTCTTGTGGTTATTTTTTAGATAATTTTCTTCTGGATCATCCATATTTGGTTGTTCAGGTCTTACTTTTGTAGGGTCTTTGGGTTTCACTGGTATTGTGCTGTTCTTTGTGGTGTAGCTTGTGATCTTGCCTTTTCTACTCATCTTTTCCTCTAATAGGTGTGGTTGGTGCTGTCTGAGATTCTGTTGAATAATTTCCTAGGTGCAGTAGATAAAAAGCTAAGATGGGTTTCCTCATGGTACAGTCAGTGTCACAGTTCTAGTTACTTCGTTGGTTATTCCTGTTCCTGGAGGTAGCTCAGTGCTCCTTTGTTTTGGTCTGCTCTCTGGAGTTTGCTGTCTCAAGCCTACTTTGGTTTAGGCTGATGGCTTTGATCTGTTTCTGTAAATCTTGGTCTGGATCTCCTTTTGTAGATGTCCCTGGCTCGGAGTTAGACCTGTTCTGGTGGAGATCGCTGACTCTGGATCTTGTCGCTGGGTCAGTACTGATCCGCTCGTGTCCCAGGACCGGGTTTGCTCCTGGCGGAGCCCGTTCTCTCCTTATCCTAGGTAACTGGTTCAGTCCCACTCTGGTTCCGGTGGAGGTCGCGGACTCTGAGTCAGGTCGTTGGCTCAATGTTTCCCAGGGCTGGGTTGGCTCCCAGGGCTGGATTTGCTCCTGGCTTCTGCTCCAGGTGGAGCTTGTTTCCCCGGCTCTCTCTGTTCTAGGAGTCTCCCCCACTCTGTTTTTACTGCTCACTTGGTTTTGAAAGCCTCAATGGAGGTGAGGACAAACACACTGCAGGTATAAGGCTGCGATCTAAAGGTAATTCTGGTAGGGACTTCCTCCCAAGAAGGAAGAAAAAAATCCCGAGTTCAGGGCCGATCAAGTGATAGCCTCAGTCCAGGTCCCCAAGACTGTGGATCTTATTTTCTATTATTAGTGTTGTTGTTGTTATTGTTTTGAGACAGGGTTTCTCTGTGTAATAGCCCTGGCTTCCTGGAACTCTCTTTGTATACCAGGCTGGCCTCAAACTCACAGAGCTCCACCTGCTTTTGCCTCCTGAGTGCTGGGAATAAAGGCCTGAGCCACGATGCCCAGTTTATTGTTTTGTTTTTGAGACAAACTCTCACTACGTACCTTTGGCTGCCCTGGAACTCACTCTGTAGACCAGGCTGTTCTGGAGCTCAGAGATCCACCTGCCTCTGCCTCTGGAGTACTGGAATTAAAGCTGTGCACCTCTGTTGTGTGACAGAACTTTTCCTGGAGAAATGACTAAAACAGCTGCATAAACAAAGCCCACCCAGCACGGGTGACAGCTCACAGAGCAGGGACTCTGGAGCACACTGCACAGCCTAGAGGCAGCTTAGCAGGTTAGAGATGTCCTGTCCCAGAGCCTCATACATCTAAACCTCTCCCAGGCAGCTTGGCTGCTTTCTGCCTCTTTAGGGCAGCTCATCTGGTCTCACCCGCTTCTTGGAAGCTTCACTCTGCTCTTCTGAGAGGGACTCTCAGCTGTTATTGCTTACTCTAGCAGCATAGTCCAAAGGAATCTGGTTGGTTTCAGGAACTTCCTGAAGCTATTTTGAGTTCCTTACCTTCCAGTCTAAGGAGCTTCTGGGCAGGAGGGAATGCTTCAGTATCAGGGGAAACATTAACACAATAGCCCACATGCTTGGCCCAGTGTCGTGGATGTTCAGTCACACGGTGAACACCAAGTTTGTGTTGGTGTTAACTAAATAAAATCAACCTTGTTTCATTTGGTGGAGCCCGCATCTAGTTGGCTGGAATTAGCCATACAGAGTCCAGGGGACCCAGGAAGATGGATAGAGGAAGGAGTACGGAGGGACTTTGAATGTGGCAGGCATTTTTGGTTTGGGATGGCAGAAGAGAATCCTTCTTTCTAGGTTGCCGGCTGAGGAGGAAGGTCAGCTGGTTGCTTCTCATCCTCTCCGATCTAGCAGGTTTTCACCCCCACATCTGACTTCCGAGTCTTTGTTGGTAAATAGAATGATAGAGACTTAGTTTTTCAGGGTCCGAGGAAAAGCTGAAGAAAGACTCTAGACTCAAATAGTATGTAAGAACAAAGACAATTTAATATTCCATCATGCAGGGATCCACACCTGTACAAAACAGCAATGACCTTGAGGGGCATGCAGGCTCCTTCTAAGCACAGCTAAAGGGAGTTGCAGGGACAATAACGTTAGGATACTTTTAATTGACTGAGCTTTAGTCTTATCATTTTTGGATACACTTGCACAAGCTTGGGCAAGTCTGGATGTGACTCAGAAGGGGGCTGCTGGGTTTGTCCTTGAGACACTGTGAGGCTGACTTAGGCCCGGTGTTTGTTCTCTCCCTCAGCCCTGAATGTAAGGACATTGAGGATAAATAGCCCTTTGTTGGGAGAGACACCTGTTTTGCCCTTCTCAGAGAGTTGCAACTTAAATTCAGTTATGAAAAGAGGGAGAGTTTAAGCCCTTCAGTTTAAAGCTACTGCAGCAGAGCTGGGGCCGCCCGGTCGGAAGTCCCTGCAGGCCACGGCCTGAGTGGGAAGTGTGCTGACTATGGGGCCATAGAGCCAGAGATCGGAATTAAAACATCAGTAGATTCATTTGCAGTTGCTAAGCTGACAGAAAAAAACATCACTTGGCATCCAACATGGACACTACCACACAAAGGGAAAATTCACACAAAGCAGGCTGCACCACTTGCAGGGACTCCCGAAAGCAGGCTCTCACTTGGAAATCATGAGAGGGGCTTGAGCCCACCCCTGACCGTGCTATTGCTGCAGACAAATTGAGACATCAGCATATTTGGTGAGACACCTGGGAAGTCTTAAGGAGAGAGTTAAATAATATTAAAAAGAAAAATCTTTCTCATGTTAAGAATGAGAAATGTCACAATTCAGGGAGTTAGGACTCTGTACAGTGCTACTATGGATGGCTTGCAATGGAAAAATAACTAAGGGGATGAGCCATTTAGTGGGGATTGGCATGATGCCACTGGTAATTACTATCATTTTGGTAATTCATATTTTATCCTTTAAAAAGGTTTGATAACTGTAGCAAGTATAAAAATCTGACTGATAAGCTATCTACTGTGTCACTGCATGATGAAATTGGAGAGGGGTGGCCCAAAGATATTAGAAAAGCAACCTTAGGTTATGAAGAGGCTGCATGGAATCCTATAGAAATATTAGACTTGAGATTTGAGAAGAGGCTGCTTCACATGGTGTGCATTTACCCTGTGTGAAGCAGATAATAAACTCACGGGCAACTCAGAACCGAATTATTGCCAAGACTGGAAAGATTTGGCATCAGCAACATTGGAAGCTGGCCTCAGTTACAATGGCAAATATCTTGGAAAAGGAAGCTAGGGCCATAGAAGAATGAAACAGGGCTAGAGGTATTAATATTTCCCAAGATTAGTTGCTAGGTGAAGGCAGCTTGAATTTGATGACCACACCTTGGTGCTCCTTTGTTTAGCAGCCTTAAATGCTTGGAACAAAGGGCCAGATAGGTGACTTGGAGGTAAGGACACTGGCTGCTCTTCCAAAAGTCCTCAGTTCAATTCCCAGCAACCACAGGGTGGCTCACAACTGTCTCTAATGAGATCTGGTGCCATATTCTGGCCTACAAGCACATATACAGACAGAACACTGTATATATAATAAATAAATAATCTTTAAAAAAATGCTTGGAACAAGGTTGAAGAATCAGGAAAGAGGTCTGAGTCACTTACTAAAATTATAGAAGGCCCAAAAGAAGCCTTCACTGATTTTTTACAAAGTTTGACCTCAGCTGTATATAGAATACTATCAGACCCAGAAATCAGAAAATATTAATTGAATCTTTGGCTGGCTTTTGAAAATGCTAAAGATCAGCACCACTAGATTAATGGATTAAAAATATGGCTGATATTGGATCTCATAATTATGATTCAATTTTAATAGGAGAAGTAATCTCTAAAGATTCTGAGAAAATATCTTCGCTGTGGCAAACAAACTCATTTCCAAAGGGATTGTAGACAGCATTCCTAGAAACAATGTTTTCTCTAGAGATAATGCCAAACGAAGGTTCCAGCCTCTGGAGTATGCAGAAAGCGTGGCAAAGACTGACAATGGACTAATGAATGTAAATTAACAAGGGAAAATGAAACAGTTTTTTTCATATTACAACATAAAGCATATTACAGGCATACTACAGAATCCTACAGGATAAGCAGTTATCTCTAATCTAACTAATTGAGCTGAAATAGAAAGGGGTAACAAAGACCTCCAGAGATAGATTACATAGTGCTTTATTAACTTTAAAGCTTTTAAATGCTGATGAATAAAATAATAACAGCAACTGAGAAACATTGGATTGTGGAAAAATACTGCTGAATTAAACCAGCCTATATATTTTAAGGATTTCATAACTTCAGAATGGAAGTCAGGAAATGTTGCATTGGGGGAGAGGTTATGCCTTTGTTTCCAGAGGAAATAAAATGCCATGGATTGCTTCAAAATCAATAAAGATTAGATTTGAACAGAAGAGACCTCTTGATTAAGGAGAGGTGAAAGTTCATCAAATAGCTTGGTTATCCAATCCAAACTGAGTTATAAGACTAACAAATGCCTTTCATTTGATCAGGTATGAAAATAATAATAATAATAATAATAATAATAATAATAATAATAATAATAATTTTTGAATGATAATTTACCAAAGGCACAATTGCCTTACTGGTTTGAAAGGAAAAAATGGGTTTCTTAAACCACAGCTCTGGCTCTTTCAGGAACCCGAGCACTTAAATGGGGCCTGTGAGCAGCATGTTGCAAATTGCTTAATGGTGATATAGACCCACTGTGACCTGGAGCTGGGGTGGTATACATGGCTCTCAGAGGCAGTAACCATGCCTCTGCCATGTTAAACTGGGTGGAGTAAGCAGGTAGGACTGTGGAATTGGTTCTAGCCACGCCTGCTTGTTGTAGGAGACCGCTCATTTGTTTCCTGGCTGCCCAGACTCCTGAAATAACCACACAGAAACTGTATTAATTAAATCACTGCTTGGCCCATTAGCTCTAGCTTCTTATTGGCTAACTCTTACATCTTAAACTAGCCCATCTTTATTAATCTGTATATTGCTACATGGCTGTGGCTTACTGGGTAAAGTTCCCAGCATCTGTTTCCAGCGGGGCTACATGGCTTCTCACTGACTCCACCTTCTTTCTCCCAGCATTCAGTTTAGTTTTCCCTGCCTACTTATATTCTGCCCTGTGTAGGCCTAAGACAGTTTCTTTACTAACCAATGGTATTCACAGCATACAGAGGGGAATCCCAATCACCCACTTAGCATTAAAAAAGAAAAAGGGTTCTCCTGGTCAAAAAATAATTACAGATACACACACAGTAAAGACAGATTCAGATAAAAAAGACCTCTAAATGAAACACAGTGTGTTTAAAAAAATGTACCAAAAAATGAACAAACAGCCTCCACCAACACACCTTGACTGTGATAATGCCATCAAGCTGACAAACACCACCCAAAGACCAGTTTTGAACTAAAAACAGCTCAGAAAAATTTCAAAACTGTTAGTTAATATGGTTCAGCCTCATAGATTACTCCAACCAGGACTTCAGATAAGCCCCATACTTTCCCATCACACAAGAGACTGAACAACAAATAAATACAGCTAGCTCTCCCAAGACTTGACCATTATCCCAATTTTCTCAGGGTCTCCTAGAGATGCCATCACCACCAGACAACAGGAAGTAAATTTAAGAACACAATGCCTACATTCCCGAGAGGTGGGTTGACTGGTTTTTGGTCATTTGGTGGATTATGGAGGTTTGTCATTGTATAGGAGGGTTAGTTGCAAGTTGTTTTTGGTCATGGTCAGGGAGGAAATTAAGCAAAGGAGGTTGGATTCAGGGATCTCTTTCTGAAAATAAAAAAATGGGGGATATAGAAATGATAAGATAAAAGGGTAGATTATTGAATCTACTTTTAGATCAAAAAACAACTACTAGTATTAAATATTTTACATTGGTATGGATTTTTGTTTATTGATACAAATTTAAGTTTTTGTTTTTTTGAGACAGGGTTTCTCTCTGTGTAACAGTCCTAGCTGTCCTGGAACTATTGGAACTAGTTTTTATAGATCAGGCTGGACTTGAACTCACAGAGATCTACCTGCCTCTGTCTCCTGAGTGCTGGGATTAAAGATGATCGCCACAACTGCCCAGCTTTAAGGCTAGCTTTTATTACACCATACTATATATATATATATATATATATATATATATACATGTATATATATGTATATATATGTTTATACTCTTGTTTAAAGTATTGTACTTATTCAGCTTATTAAAAAATGTAAAGTTCTAGTCATTGAAAGCTACTATTACAAACTGTTTAGGATAATTAGAAAATGCAGGTTAGTGGTTGATCATCTATAACAATCAAACTTGTCATTTAAGGTATGTTTTCAAGATTAAACATTTACTTTAGATGGGTAGGTGGTCTTCAAACTCCTCAGAGATTTACAGAATATGGCATTTAAGATGTTTTAATAACATAAGACTTTTCATGATAGTGAGACACATCTGCTCCTGTTAGCACTAATTAACTTCAAAAGAAGGATGATGGGCATCAAAGAACCTCCATATGGAGTTTGCTTTCACTGTGGCAAAGTTAGCCACTGGGCAAGAAACTGCCCTTGCTTTGACTGCTGATAGTGTGCTATCCAAAAGTAAGGAATTTAATTACTGAACTTTGGCTAGACAAGATAGGACAGTCCTTCAAAATTCCTGCTTCACAGAAAAGTCTGTCAGATATTCTAGGCCTGTAGGCTGATGATGAATGCCCAACGTTGCAGGGACCTTGGGTTTAGGCAGCCAACTGTCTCTGCCATTTCTATTGTTTTGGAAGTTGCTTGCTCTGCACTTCCTGGTTATTCAGGTAATAGTATATCCTTCTCGGGTCTCTGGGGATTGAAGACTAGACAGTTATAGTTTTACCATTTTTTATTTTGTTAACAGATTTTAAAAAAACTCACAAAAGAGATGTAAAGTTTATAAAGGTTGGGAGACAGAAATACTTAAGTTGTTTATCTAAAAAAATGTTTTAAGGTCTAAAAGGATATTTTTAGGCTGGTAATACAAAGTTATGATAGAAAGTGGTTTAGCTATAAAACTTTGAACTCACCAAATAATATTAAAAAGAAAAAAAAGTACACCACTGCCCAGCTACCTTTTATTTTCAGCGAGGTGTGTCTGTGTACGGATGTGCACAGAGCAGTGTGTACTCCTAACTGCTGAGTCATCTTCTCTCCCTGGAACCTGCTTTTGGGTCTGCCAAGTTGGTGCCCCTCTTTCATTGTCTAGGACCTGTGGAGCGATACACAAACGTCATAGTAGGTGGGGTAACACCTGTGTCATTGGCTACACCCGGGAGTATCCTTTATTTTTCTAGGTTTCCCCGACTGCCAGGCTGGAGGTGGGAACTTTGTAGTCATAGGGACTTGGGATGCTATGGGCCCAGCATGGTGACTGCGAGGTGAACTGTCTGTAAGGCCTGGAGCTGCTGGGGGTAGGACACAAAGGGCCCAATGGGAGCCTGGAGTGCTGAAGGAAGAAGGTGTGTGTGTGTGTGTGTGTGTGTGTGTGTGTGTGTGTGTGTGTGAGAGAGAGAGAGAGAGAGAGAGAGAGAGAGAGAGAGAGAGAGAGAGAGAGAGAGAGGCGTAGGGAATGGGAGGTTAGGCTGTGTGGAGAGCCCCAGGCAACTAGGCAACAGGTGCCTGGCTGGCTCCATGACAAACATCCATGCAGAGCTGTTACCAACAGTCCTGGACAGGGAAGGAGAAGGCCCTGTGGGGCTTGACTCATTGAAGATGGCGGATGCCAAGCTGCAGCTCCAGGCTCCTCTCCCTGTCTCCCAGGCAGACCACCCTTCTCTTTTGTGAAACTTGGTGGGAGTGTAAAAGTGGGTGGGGTTTTCTGGGCTGAGGGGAATAGGGCATGGGTAGGGTGGGGCAGAGGTGCTGCATCTTGGGCCACTAGGTACTGTTGATGCCTCTGAGTCCCGGCCCCTGAACCTCATTTGCTCCTTTCATGACATGACACAGGGTACCCTTGTGTGAGCCCCAAGAGGTGCCCTGTTGCTAGCCCTTGGCACTGGTTCCTCCTGGCGTCTGGTCTCCTGGCTCCACAGGCTGCTGTAACACAGGGTGGGGGGCCTGTGCATTAGGACCTTCAAGGTGTTTACACTCTATCTCTTCCCACTAGGATTCAAGACTTTAGTGAACAAATGTCAAGAAGGCCCCTAGGTGTTTAAATCTAACACGTGGTCTTCCCAAGCCACGCCCCCACCCGCCAGGTGCTCAGCTGATGGTTGCCATGTCAGTAGCCAGGCACATTTCTGACTGAAACCCTGGTGAAGCTCCTTTCCTGATTTAGACCCTGGTTGTCCCTAGCCTAGTTCCTCAGGGTGGCCTTGGAGCTGCCCAGCAGGTCCGTGCCTGGCCAGATGCTGCCAATAGCATCACTGCCTGCCCCGTACACTATGTGGCCTTGGGACAGGGACGTCACAGTTCCTCTCTTTGTCTCACACTTTACCAGTCACTGGGACTGGGAGGTGACTGTGACACTCAGATCCAGTTCTGTCTGGAGATGGTCTTCCTGAGCAGGAGAGGGAAGGCAGGATTCAGCGTCCTCTGATGATAGCCAAGGAAAGCCTTAGCTAGTTTTCAGAGTGCAGCCCCAGGGACCTTCTGCCTGGGTGTGAACAGGCTCTCTGGTTTTCAGCTGTTTGACCTGGGGCTAATTCCTGAACCTCTCTGTGCCTCCAGACTTTAACTGACAAATTCAAACAATGGAGCCGGCCACTGCAGAAGCGTTGTGAGGGGATGATGAGGTGACACAGCACACAGGACGCAGCTGTGGCAGCAGGAATGGGACTGTAGAGCCTGGGTGGGAAACAGGAGGTGCTGGCTTCTCAGATAGTAGACTTCTTATAGGGAAGGGTGGCCGGCAGGCTGATCTCTGAGCTCATACAACCTGGTATGAGAAACACCATGACCCAAAGCAATTTGGGGTGGGAAGAGAATTTCATCTTACAGTTTGTGGTTCATCACTGAGGGAAGCCAGGGCAGGAACATGGAGAGACTGGAGGAACCAGCTTACTGACTTGCTGTGGTGTTAGCCGGGGCCCTAGGTGTCCTCCCTTCCACCTTTGGACCCTCCCTGCCCTCTTACTTCTCCTGAGATCCCTACTGACTGTGGGGAGTCCCAAGATACCTAAGGCCACTTACCACTAATCAAGAGGTCAACAAGTTCTCTGGTAGAGGCCTGTGGTTCTGGACTCCTGGAATATAGGCTGTGATTGCCCATAATCAGCATTCCTGGATCCTGTCAGGGCAGAGGACAGTCCCATGAGCCCCAAGGGAACCAAGGTACACAGAGGAAGGGATTAACTAGAGCGGCCTCCTTGGCCATGCTGCCTTTGCTAGAAGTTGCTTTTCTTTCCCTCCCTACTTTTATCTTTCCTTTTTCCTTGAGGATATCATGTAGCTCAGATTGGTGTTGAAGTGCTGAATAGGTGAGAAGAACTTTGGGCTTTAGACCCTGTTTCTCTTTTCCATTGCTGAGGTTATGAGGTTATAGGCATGCACCATCATACCGGGTTCATGCAATGCTACAGATTGATCTTAGGGCTTTGTGCATGGTAGGCTAGTGCTCCATAGACCAGTGCTCCATAGATCAGTGCTCCAGAGATCTATAGATCAGAGCTCCATAGACCAGAGCTCCATAGGCCAGTGCTCCATAGATCAGAGCTCCATAGACCAGTGCTCCATAGACCAATGCTCCAGAGATCAGAGCTCCATAGGCCAGTGCTCCATAGACCAGAGCTCCATAGATCAGTGCTCCATAGATCAGTGCTCCATAGACAGAGCTCCATAGACCAGTGCTCCAGAGATCAGAGCTCCATAGGCCAGTGCTCCAGAGATCCATAGATCAGTGCTCCATAGGACAGTGCTCCACAGGACAGGGCTCCATAGGACAGCACTCCAATACAATTCTATGGCTTTAGCCTTTTTTTTAAAGATTTAAAAAAAAAATTAAAAACATTTTTGAGACAGAGTTTTACTTTGTAGTCCAGGCTGGCCTAGAACTCTCTATGTAGCTCAGGCTGGCCTGGAACTCTTGGCATTCCTCTTCTTGTTTCATTCTCTTGGGTGCTGAGATTAGATGCATGAGCCAAGATTCCCAACTTCCAGAATTTTACACATGGCAGGGTCTAGCCTTGTGCCAGGACCTCAGACATCCACCCTCCTGCTCCAGTCATAGAAGAGCAAGCTGTCTACAGAGCGAGGAGGCACCTGCCTCTCCCAACTTCCCTGAGGCAGCCACAGCCACAGCCATCTGACATCCGGTCACCAGCAGTCCTGGACAGGTGTTGCAGATGTGGGGCTGACTCCAGGATCCTTACCTCTCCCCTGGGCGGAGGCAGATATTCTTGTTTCTGTAAAGCCAAGTTAGGGGAAGTTTCTGGGGTTGTGTGGAGAAAGAGGAAATGTGCTCAGGGAATTTCCTCCTGGGACACCAGGAGAACCGGGTCATCAAGCCCAGCTGTGGAGTATCAGCGTGCCAGGCTGGGTGCTGCAAAGATCTGAGATCCTGTCATCACTGCTATTAGACAAATGGCTCCCCATGTTGGCTCCACTTCAGAAAAGGAACTGTCACAATCTGTGTGGAAGAGGACAGCGAGGCTCAGAGAGGGTGCACGCATTGTCCACCCAGAGTCCCCCAGCAGCAGCTGAGGACATGAGCCTCTTCACACCCCAGCCTAAGCGTACCTCTCAGAGTTATTCTTGCCTTCTGGAAGATTCTGTGGCCATTTACCTTCCTTTATTACACATCTCAGCTCATTGGCACTGTAGGTCTAGTTACCCCTCTGACTTTGCGCGGCCTGAAGCAGTGCAGACATGCTGGCTTGGCTTGCTGTTTAGTTGAAGTATATCCCACCAGTCAGCATGTGACATTGCCATGTCCCTCAGCTTAGCTCAGCTTTCCATTCTGATCAACAGCTCGGGATCACACTGTGAAGACTGTGTCCTTGAGCAACTGGGAACTGCATGGTGGGATAAATTGTTTCAGAAAGGAAAAAGCAAATGCCACAAAGGAAAGTTGGATGAGGAGCAATAAACTGAAAACTCAGAGGAAGACCAGGGCCCCAGAGGGCTACCAGCTGAGCATGTCTGTCAAAGGATGAAAATGAAATAAATTCGTTAAAGTCCTTAATCAGTTAAAGACCTTAATCAGCCTTAATCAGCCCTTCTTTTCTATTTTTCTTTTTGAGACAAGATTTCATTATGTAGCCCTGGCTAGTATGGAATTTGCTATGTAGATGAGGCTGGCCCTGAATTTACAGACATCCATTTCCTCTGCCTCCACCATACTGGCTTGAGAGGCACTTCATCCTGCAAGAGAGTAAGTGTCCCAATGAGCGAAAGAGAAAAGGGCTGAGGAAAGAAGAAACAGGTCAAAGAGATTGGTTTAAAAAGCATCTCCTTATACAGACAAGGGGGCTTAGTGGGTAAAGGCCACCAAGCCTAATGACTTGGGTTCAATCCCTGGGACCAACACGGTGGAAGGAGGGACAGACTCTGGGAACTCTAGCCTCCAGTACAGGCACACACACAAAACAAACAGATGTAATTTCAAACTTTCTTTCTTTGCCGGGCAGGAGCAGGCGATGCAAACAAGGAGTGGGAACTGGACAGGCAGCTCTGGCAGGGGCCCCGCGGAGGCTGCGTCTCGGACTCTGCTTAGTTCTCAGGCCGGGAATGCTAGCAGGGAGCTCCAGTTCCTTAACCCTCCTAAAGGGCCGTTCCTACCCGGAGCTGTGCTGCAGGGTGCAGACAGCCCACATGACAATGATCTCTTTTGGCAAATAACTGTGGAGACAAATCCTGAGATTTTTCATGGTGAAAATAGGTTAAAGCTAGTCTCCAGTTTCGGCCCACATCCTTGATGATTTTAGGGTTCCCTTTTCAGAGAGGGGGCTGACACAGCAAAGCCCCTGACATTTCTGGCCTGGGTGGAGACTGAGCATTCCAAGCTACCTAAAACATAGTTAATCCAGTTGGGCCAGTTGATCACCTGGCTTAGCGCCTGCTCTGAGAAGGGAGGTCCTCTTTAAGGCAGGTTAAGAGGCGGGCGGAATAACTACTCCTTTAATGAGATACTGTGCTAGCCCTCTAGAATTCCTGCCTGTTTGCAGTGCCTCCGAGGTCTGTGAGGTTGAGCTGAGCTTGCTCTCCCTCCCGATTCAGAGCGGTGCAATGTTTCCCTTTCCTGTCTCTTTCTTTCGTGTGTGTGTGTGCTTCCTCCAGTACTTGGGCTCCCTCCCTCTTTCTTTAAATTCTCTCCCTGCCCCACAGCCGCTTGTATATCCCAAAGCAACCTCCATTTTGCTTAAATGTTGCAGCATAGATTTTTTTTTCTCTTTCTCATTTCTGTTCTCCTCTCCAGGCAGCAGCTGAGATTTACATCATGCCCACTCTGGGAGTTTTCTCTTAAAATTGTTCCCTTTGAATAATTTCTTCGAATAATAACTTTGGCTTTGTTTGACTTCCAAACTTTTTCTGCCTTTTAATTCTTTAATTGGCAGAGAGGAAACAAACCCATTCCTGCATGCCCAGATGGTATCACACAGGGAGAAAATGTGGAAATATGGATCCATCAACTTTTTTTATATGAAGTAATTCTGAAAGAAATTTGATTGATTTATTGATTGGTTGACCTGGGGTCTCATTGTATGGCCCAAGTGAGTCTTGAACTCCTGGGCTCAAACCATCCTTCTGCCTCTGCCTCAAGTAGCCAGGACCACAGGCGGGTGTCACAGAGCCTAGGTTTATAGTTCTATTTTTGGTAAACTAAGGCAGAGAGGATTTTATTATTGTCTTGATTGAAAGCAGTCTGTGTTGCCAGGCAGTGGTGGTGCAAGCCTTTAATCCCAGCACTCACAGAGATCTGCCTACCTATCTTCCTGTGTTAGGCAGATCTCTGTGAGCTTGAGTCCAGCCTGGTCTACAGAGCGAGTTCCAGTACAGCCAAGGCTACACACAGAGAAGCTCTGTCTTGAAAAGCCAAGAATAAAAGAAAAGAAAGAAAGAACGAGAGAAAGAAAGAAAGAAAGAAAGAAAGGAAGGAAGGAAGGAAGAAAAAAAAGAAAGAAAGAAAAGCTGTTATCTCTATGCCCTGATTTCCCAGAATACTTTGCTTGAGAAAGCAGGGAACAAGTGAGGCCACTTTGATGTTAGCCTGCTCTGTTGGGTCCCAGCACAGGGATCAGTCTAACACAACTCCGAAGTTTTTATTTATGCCCTCTCAATGATGCAGGATGGCTGTGGGCCTGTTGCAGCAAGTTCCAGGAAGGAGGCTGAGTCTTCCAAGCTTTGTGGGGCAGTTTGCAGGCTGCATCCTTCCCCTGCTGAGGCCCCACAGCATCGGGGAGAAGCTTCCAGAAGCTCTCAGACCTGTCTTTCATCCAGGATCAGGATTATGTGGGGGTGGGGGGCGGGGGGAAGTTGCTAAGGTCACACCCAGTAGCCACACCCTTGGTTTTAGCAACAACAAGCTGAGCTGCTCCTTGAATTTCTAACAATTCCCTTCCCTGCCCTCTCAGAAGAGGTCCTGAGATTTAAGTAGAAGGGCTCAGGTGGGGAGGCTGGAGGGTTCTGCAGAGGAGGCTGACTCAGCATTGCGTTGAGAGTGGGGGCTGTTGAGGACTTCTGACCTGGTGTGTGGATGTGTTATCGGGAGCTTGGAATCAGGAGGTGCCCTGAAGGATGGGAACCTTGTGTTGATGGTGACGGAGAGAGCCTCAACCCTACTCCAGGACTTTGAGACTTCTTTGAAAATTAAAAGTGGTTCATTGTGCATATGCCCGCAGAGGCCAGAAGAGGGCGTCTGCTCCACTGAGATGGTTGTGGGCCTTCCAACTTGGGTGCTAGGAACAGAACGCAGGTCCCCTGCAAGAGTAGCGCATGCTCTTAGGAGCTGGACCATCCCTGCAAGACCCTGGACTTCCGGCTGCAGCCACTGTTCCTTCTGGCGGCTAGTTTGTAGGCAGGTGCAGTCTTCATCAGACGCTCACTGCTCTGAGAGCAGTGACACCCTGCACCTTGTCTCCACGGGTTTGACACCGGTGTGTGGGTCCCTGAGGTGTTGCAGCTCCTCAGTGTGTCCATCACTGAGAAAGTGATCATAGCAGATGGGGTATAACACATACATATATTTTCTATTCTCTCTTTCTGTCTTCTTTCTTTGTTTCTTTCTGAGAAAGGGCCTCATGCAGACCAGTCTGGTCTGCCTCTACTTCCCAAGTGCTGGGTTACAATCATGCCTCCCTTCTCCTCTCCTTCCCTACCCCTCCCTCCTTCCTCTTCTTTTCCTCCTTTTTCCTCTCTCTCTGTTTTTGGGGGGCTGGGATGAGGGCAAGATCTTGCTATGCACAGTCCAGGTCAGCCTCAAACTTTCTACAGTCCCTTCTGCTTCAGCTTCCCGGGTGCTGAGAGCGCTGGCAAGGCCACCTGACTGGGACTGGGATTCAGCCCCTCAGTCAGGGCACCCAGGATGGGCCTGGTGGGGGGTCCTAGGACACACCCATGACTGTGGGGAGGAAAGACTGATCAGACCATTTAAAGGGAACAAAGGCGCTCGCGGGTGTTGGCCCTTAGTGGCCGTTCCTTGGCCTGTGGTTTCTGTTTACGGCCACTTCCTCGCCCACTTCTCTCTTGCATTTAGTGTCTTCTCTGATTTCCATTAGTTGTTATTTGTCCTACGGGGACAGAACTCAGGGCTTCTCCCAGGCTGGGCATTTTCTCAAAAATTCCCAGTTTTCTTTTCCTACCCGCTTGCTTCCCTCTAGGACCTTCCTGGTCCCCCCTTGCAGGAGGGCTGCTCGGAAGTAGGATTGGCTGGTGCAGATTCAAATCCCTTTTCCTGTACACAGCCAACCTGTGACCATGAGGGACTGTATTCTTGGAACAGCATGGCCGAGGCCGGGATGACAGACAGGGAAGCCCTAAATCCTGCCCACACAGTTGACTGCTACAGTTATGTGTTTTGATATTTTGTAGTTCTGATGAAGGAACCCAGGTCCTCACACACGCTAGACTGCTGGATTCAACTAAGTCTGAACTCCAGTTATCCAGTATCCTTCTTGGGCTTCTTCCTGGTGACACAGCACTGACTGCCACATGCTTGGCTCCCATGTGTCCCTCATCTTTGGCTGTGAATCAAGTTTGAGGCTAACCTGGGCTACAAGAGACCCCATCTCAAAAAAAAAAAAACCTTAGAAGAAATTGCTCCATGTGGGCAGACATGTACCCATGTGGGCAGAGGGAGTGTGCCAGGCCTGGCAGATTGGGTATTATCCCATCATGTGTGGCTATGCTCCTAGCCCATCCTGATCTTTCAGATATGGTATTGGGCCTGGGGAGGCTTCTGGGATGTTCTGGGACTTAGTGGGCCCTTGGCCTGTAGGGGACAGGGCAGGGGTGGAAAGCACACAGAGACTCTAAGGAGAGAGGCACCTTGGCAGCTGTGCCTCTGGGGTACATAGCTCACTGCAGCTAAGAGGTGCTGCAGGATGGTCCCAGGAGGAGGTGACAGCTGGACTGCTTTGCATGGGTTGGTGTACTCTGACATTCTGTGCTTCACTCCCACCCTGTCCAAGACAGACAGGAGATGGGTAAGTGTTTCTTGGGGGCCAGACCTATCTTCCAGTCAGTCTGGGAGCTTCTTTGTCAGTGGTATTCTTATTTATTTATTTAGCTTTATTTTTATTTTATGGGTGCGAACTGGCTTGTTGTATGTGTACCATGTATGTGCAGTACCCACAGAGGCCAGAAGAGGGTGTCAGGGTCCCAGGAGCTGGAGTTACAGATGCTTGTGAGCTGCTGCCATGTGGGTACTGGGAACCCTTGTCTTCTGCAAGAGCAACAAACACTCTTAACTGCTGAGTGTTGGGGACTGTGGACCCTCAGACCCTGAACTTTCTATGACCCCTTGCCTGTTGGAATAAACAACTTGTTTTTCTATGTTTGTAGCTGCTCTGAGCATGAGACCCTCATGAGTTCCTGATAACAAGGGAGTGGTTTCTGGTGGGCTTGCAGCTGAAAAGTCCCAAGAGTGTGGGTGTTTCCATTAGTCAAGGAGAGCCCTATATAAGCTGCCCTGGCACACAATAAATTGGGCATTCTTGTTTCAAGAGTGACCCATGACTCTGTGTGTTTTTTAATCCCCAGACCCTTGCCCGATTGTGATTCCAGGTGGTGCAGGCACCACAGCTGAGCCATCTTTCCAGCCCATTTGTTGTGAGACATGGTCTCACATAGCTTAGGCTAATCCTGAGTCCCCGGCCCTCCCATCTATAATGCCTAGGTGTGTCCTAAACATTTGCAAACTGTTCCTTGGAATAGGAGGATTTGCTATTGTGATTCCATGATCAGCCCCCAGTGGTGCTGCCCCAGAAAGCCACACAGCCCCTCAAGTGTGGTCAAAGCTCTAACAAATCCTGCAGATAATATCTGTTTGGCTCAGGCTTGCCCTAGACACCTGTTGGGGAGGATCAGGTTCCCTGGAACATAGTTTGGGAATGCTGATCTGCTTTTAGCCTGTTCTGAGCCTGGACATTCTCCTGGGACCAGGCCAGGCTTGTGGCAGGAGGTGATTTATGAGCTGATGAAGGAAATCATTAATTTGCCGGGCAGACATGCTGGCAATCTAATTGACAGCAGCAATTTGCCCAGGGCGGTCTCCCCTGGCTAGGAATTGGATCCAGAGGGCAAGAGGTCTCTGGAGGTGACTGGGGGCCGTGGAAGAGAGAAGAGGGACCTTGTGCAAGCAAAAAGCAGGACTAGGACTGCGCAGGCAGCCTGGCAGGTGCTACTGCTCTAAGCTGTGGTAATTCTCACAGCAGCTGCTTCTGAACCACTGAGGACTTGGGGGGTGGCGAAGAGGCCATTGTTGGTCTTGGTCTTACCACTCAGGTGCTCGGACCCAAGGCAGGTGAGCCCAGGGTCCTGTACACTGCATCTCAAGCTCTGGCTGACCACCTTTCCTCCCCTCGAGCCTGGGAACTCAGCCCATCTTTTTGTTGTTGTTGTTTAATTACTTCTTGGCAATGGTAGGAATTCACAGGTAGGTGTACCACTATACACTTAAGCTTGTGTGAGATCAATCCAGGGCCATTAGACATCACTTCCCTTTGTTTGTTTATTTATTTATGTTGTTGTTGTTTATTCGTTTGTTTCTTGAGACAGGCTTTCTCTGTGTAGCCCTGGCTGTCCTGGAACTCAGAGAGATCTGCCTGTCTTTGATTTTCTTTTGAGATTGTTCCCTGAGTCTGGTTGCCAGAGTGATGGACTGGGGGTGCTGGGCCTTTGGGGCTCTCAGGTCTTGAATCTGCACACTACACACTGTGGCTGTTGTGGTCAATGCTGTATTTAGAACTGGACCCCACAATCCAGGTTAAATGATACTGAGTCAAATGGGAGCCAAAGGAGTCTCTAAAGGCCAGTCATGGAGGAGCACACCTGATCCCAACACTAGGGAGGCTGAGTTGAATCCTGGGCTATATAATATCCTTTCTTATAAAAACAAGCTGGGTTGGGATATGGCCCAGTTGAAAGAGTGCTTACTGAGAATTCATTAGGTCCTGGGTTTAATGGCTAGCATTGCATAAGTGTGTGTGGTCTACAGAGCAGATTCCCGGTCAGCCAGGGCTAGCGAGACCCTGTTTAAAAACAAAGTTGTCTGGGACTGGAGATCAGAAGTATAGAGCACTTGCTGCTCTTGCAGAAGACCTGGGTTTGGTTCCCAGCATCCACATGGCAACTCACAACCACCTATAATTCCACTTCTAGTGTACCCAACACTCTCTGTCAGCCTCTATGGACACCTGTGTGACACGGGACACAGGCAGGCAGGCAGGCAGGCAGGCAGGCACACAGAAATACACATAAATAAAAATTAAATGTGAAAACTTGTCTTATTTATTGTGAGCGTGTGTGCCCACGAGTGTGAGTACGTGTGTGGTGGTCGAGGTCAACGCAGGAGCTGGTTCTCTCCTTCCACTGTCTGGGTCCCAGGGATAGAGCTCAGGTAGCCAGACTCTGCAGCAAAGCCTTTACCTGCTGAGCAGTCTCCAGCCACGTTTCTGTTGTGTCCCCACTGGGCCTCAGCCGTGGGGGACTTGGAGCAGCTATATGTCTGTGGGAGGAAGAAGGGACTTGGTCCTTCCCGTCTGCTTCTGCGGGCATCACCACACGGCTTCATGTGGTGTCACCCACACAGTGTTTCCTTCCTGCCGTGGTGACTGGGGATGCAGCTCTGCCAGCAGGCAGATGGAGCCCCGCGGACTCCTGGGGAGGCTCTCACACGATGGCAGTGTCTGCTTCTTAGAGACTGATGTCTCACGCTTCCTGGTTTCAGTAATCCCAAGCTCTATATCCACTCAGCCTTAGAGCGGGTGCTGCACCCAGGAAAATCATCCTTGATGAGTTCAGTGTTTCTTCTGTGCCTTTTCAGCTCCCGGACGACTCCGTCCATTCTTTATAGTAAAACATTTGAGGCTGGGTACGTTATAAAGGAAACATGTTTAGACTGGGGGTATAGCTCGGTTGTGAGAATGCTTGCCCCACACGGAGGCCCTGGGTTTGATCTCTCTCACCACATAGACAGGGTGTGCTGTGTACACCTGTAATCCCAGCACAGGGAGGGTGCAGCAGGACAGCCAGGACCTAAGCATCATCTTCAGCTATGCAGAGAGTTAGAGGCCACCCTGGGCTACATGCACAGGGGTATGTCTGATCATCAAGTCACCTCTAATGTCTCTCTGGGTTTCCCTTCCTCTTCTTTTTCTGTTTTTTTTTCAATGTATTTTTATTTTTAAGCCTAGGGGTGTTTTGCCTGAGCCTATGTCTGTTTATAGGTAATTGGTGCCCTTGGAGGCCAGAGGAGGACCCTGGGGAGCTAGAGTTCCAGATGGTTGTGAGCAGCTACGTGGATGCTGGTAACTGGAGGTGTTGTAGGAATCTAGCAAAATGTTGTAACTAGAATCATTGTAACTATTCATGAGGATGAACAGTTGTTTTTTAGAAGTTCTTAGACTTTGAAGAAATCACTGTGAAAACAGCGATTGTTCTGTTACCTGCAGAGCTGTTTCTGGAGCAGCTCTACAGTCTTTGCATGACTTGGGTCACATGACTAGCCTGGCACACCCGGAGTGTCTTGCATTACTAGGCACTGCTGACAGTATACAGTAAGGACTAAGACTGCAGGGCTGGGATGAGTTCCTTCAGAGAACATATTGATGTGGGATTCCCCTCTGTCTGCTGTGAATATGATTGGTTAATTAATAAAGAAACTGGCTTGGGAGAAGATGAGTTAGGAAGTTAGGACCGTGAGGGGCTGGTCCACCTACTGAGACAGTGTGCCTGAACTAATGGGAGCGCACCAATCCACCTGGACTGGGACTGAATGAGCATATGATCAAACCAGACTCTCTGAATGTGGCGGCGAAAGTTGGCAGATGGAGAACCCATCAACAATGACACCAGGACCTATCTCTT